>CAWUHX010000191.1:450216-711594 GCA_963922205.1 Romanomermis culicivorax
CGCCATGGGCAAAAAACAATACTTTACTGTACTGCCGCGGTGGTTCCTGATCCGCATGAATTACAGATGTGCGAAAAAGTAGGAATGGTTTCTACTTGCCCACACGCGCAAAATTATTGGGTCCCGCAAATTTTTCGCCCGGCACCCGCAATGCGGCGCACGATTGTGCGTTCAAATTGCGGGGCCCGCTCAAAAATCAGCGGCGCACGTGCGTACGGATAAGTATATACCCGGCCTTTAGCAGGAATTGCAAAAATATGTAATATTACTTGCTCAACTCTTAGCATTTTCAAGCATTTCAGGAAAAACAGACTATACTACACCATTGCAACTCGCTACTACTACTACCATGCTACTACTTTTTACACATCTTTATTCACAGTTTATAAATTTACACATACACTTATCACATTCCGCATCGGTCGTGAACTTGCATTACTAACAATTTTTCGTTTCTATGTATGTACATTACTAAACATTCGTACAATAATGAAACCTGCCTCAAAACCGTTATCGCCGAATTCGGGTGCCGAATCGAGTAGCCGTAGCGACGAATTGAAAAATCGCCGGAAACGTTCGAAAAAACGTTCGGTCGTTGGCGACGGTGAAAAAGCGTCGGCGGCGGTGGATAAGATTAAAATATCGGGTGACGGTGCCGCAGCGGTCGCCGCCGCCGTAGAATCCAGCTCGGCGAAGAAGAAGAAGAAAGAGAAGAGGGAGCAAAACGCCGTCAAATTTTTGAACGTCGACGGCCAAGAATCGAGATTTGGTTCTTTCCTTAGAGTATAACATCACTTTTTTCAATGAATAGATGCAAATTCGGAGAACGAGGCATGTTTCTGAATTCTAGATTTGAGAAAAATGTCCCGCAGAACTACAGTAACTTTTCACATCTTCGTGTACGATTATTTAGTTATAAGTATGGTTGATTATTCCTTGTCGCGCGGAGTTTCAGACGTTGGAAAGCCCTAGCGCGTAATAACTGTTCAATGTCCTTAGAACTGAGGTCTGTAGGACCATTAGTCTAAGGCACAGTTGTTCAGATTTTTTTTAGTTTGTTGATTGTCTCTGTTCATGACACCAGCCGATTTTCATGAAATAGTTTCAGAATTCAACCAGTTACTGATTTTGTGATCTTTCAGTTCATTCCCCAACTCATTAGATTATCGCGTATATTTATCAGTTTTGCATCATGTGCAGACAAATCTACGGGCAAGGGTATTCTATAGTTGGATTAAAACAGGGTAATTCTAGAATCGGAGCCTAATCATCATCCAAAAAAATTGACATATGTCATCGGTATCTCTCGAAACTGTTGTCAAAATTGATCAAATCAACTTGGATGCTTTATCTGAAACTGCCTCAAGCAGAAAATCCGTTATTCTGTTGCCACAAATCTGATTCGCATTTTCATAAAGTTGTTGATGAATTTGACGCTATTGAGATCTTTAAAAAATAATCTACTGAATTAACAATGACTATTGAATTAATTTTCAAAGTTTTCAAGTCAATGTTTTTACTTATTTCTTTACAGTGTGAAATTGGCCGAAGCGATCAGAAAATTATTCTTTTAACGCTGTTAGTTCTTGACTTTTAAAAAAATTGTGTGGACTCGACTTGCTCTAAAAGCTCACAAATCAGGTGTGACTGTAAAAACTTTTCAAGATTTAAAAAAAAACTTGAAAATAATCAACTTATTGCCCATAAACACAACGAACATCAGTTTAGATCCAGTTCATGTTAAAAATTGACAAAAATCTTTTACTAAGGAAAGATTTTTATAGAAAGATCCGCGAAAAAATAATCCATATGTTTTTGAACACTACTTTTTTCTATGATGTAATAATTGGCGCGGTTTAAGTGTGGATCAGATGATCGCTTCCATTTATGGCATGCGCATTGATGGACTGGCTCAATGTGAAAACATAGCAGTTTATTTCTTCATGAGTACAGTAATCAGAAGATTTCGGTCAAAATGTCGCTGAAGTAATAACTTGAAGTGAAAGCACTGCCTAATAAAGACTTTCTTTTAGATAGCTTCGGATCAATTCGTGGTTCATCTGCAGCAATTAAATGAAAGAATTTTGAAAAAGTGATTTCTCAATTGCAACGACTGCAGTTCAGACTCAATGCTTTCGCTTATATTCCCCACAATTTTCGCACGTGCATTTCTTATTTCATATTAATAGCCAAATAAAGCTCATTGCTTAATTCACATGCAGCATGTTCAAAATGACATCGAAAAGGTCGTTTACTGTAAGTAAGATAGCTGAGGGAGCTGTGCCATGTGCAATATTCAAGCAAGATACTCTGGCTTCGCGGCTAAAACTGGCTTTCCAATTTCCAGCAAAAAAGTTCCAAGAGCGGCCAAAAAAATTTCAGCATGTGGCAGCGCCTTATGCCCAAACGTCAAAAATGCCCTAAAGACGATTTTTTCAAGCCGGGTGAATTTTTTGACAACGGTAAATTTTATATATGGGAAAAAATTGGGCAAGGCGGTTTCGGCCAGGTCTACAAAGCCCACGACGTCTCGCGCGACGCCCACGCCGAAGTGGCCCTCAAAGTGCAGTTGGAAAACGTCCGAAAGCGACCGCAACGCCTACGAATTGCAAGTCCTGGCCGCTTTCCAAGGCAACGCACATTGCCCGAAAATTTACGGCAGCGGCACGACTGCCCGTCTATCCTACTTCGCCATGCAACTTTTGGGCCGCAGTTTGTCCAATATAAGGCGCGACTGCGCCTTTTCGCCCAACAGGCTATCGGCTAACGCGGCCTACAGGTCGCTCGTGCAGTGCGTCAGGGCCGTGGAAGGTCTGCACGCCATTGGTGAGTAAATTATCGTAGTTCAGGCACACAAAAGCAGCAAGAATTGGCATGCAAATTTATCAACCCTTTTTAACCTTCGCCTAAAATGGATATTCTCTATTTTAAATCATATTTTTAGATAGATCTCGTTGGTATCTATTGATGTACGCCCAATTTGCTGCATTTTGGAACAGAAATTCCTTCTTTGTAAAGTACACATTGACGAGGTCAAACACTTTGTGGGTGCGATCTAATCCCCAGCTTCCCCACCACACCCAGTGCATGGTCGCGGACACAACTCTTGATTTTTTTCCAGAGATCATAATTTTGGGGAAAGGTCGTTGAAGTCTGGTGTAAAATGCTGAAAAAGCTGACATTACTGAACATCATTTTCTAACAAGGAATACCTGTTTTCTACCCAAAAATGACATTTTTGATTTTTTTTCATCTCATGGGTGACGTACGTGTTTTGATATTAAAATCAACTATTCGATAACGTTATGGCTATATGTTTTCCCGTAATGTTCAGGTCAAATCCACAGAGACTTAAAACCGTCGAATTTTGCCGTCGGTTACGAAGCGCCGGACGTTCGTCGAATTTTCCTCCTTGATTACGGACTTTGCAGAAGTTATTTGAACGCCGACAAAACTCATAAGCCTAAACGCGAAGATGGTCAATGCGGTTTTAGAGGAACTGTCAGGTAATCGAATATAGTGAAGCGGCATATGAATTTCGAAACACGAATCGAAAATTGCCTAATGTTTCGATTTTGGTTGGATGTGTTGTTGATCTTCGTTTCGGGGTCTTTTGGAGTGGAAAATTTTACCAAAGAAACACTTATGTTTTGTTTTCCACGCGGACAGAGTGGTTCAAAACTTGTTACCATATGACCGTCGCGATGAAATATCGTTAGCATTAGCTACGGTAGCTGCTGAGTAGTGAGTCAAAATTCCATGAAAAATAAATCTCTATCGTGCTTTTAATGATTTAAAAATTTAAATTCTCAGATTTTCGATCGACCAAAACCGAATCAATCACTGCAGCATTCTTACCCTTAGGTGTACTTTTGAGATTCATGATTTGGATTGTGAATAGGCAAAAACATTGAAAAATTATGATTGATCTTGCTGACGTTACCTGAAATTGAATATCTATGCCTGCAGATATGCGTCTATTGCATCGCACGATCGAAACGACGTATCGAGGAGGGGACGATCTTTGGCAATTATTCTACCAATTCGTCGAATTATTGTCTGGCCAATTACCTTGGCGGATGTACAACGATAAAGCCGAGGTGGGTAGAATGAAACGGAAATTTCCACCCGAAGCGTTTTTGCCGCGTTTTTTTGCCCGAAATCGGCCAATTCGTGGCCAGTCTGCGAAAATTAAATTTCGAAGAAAAACCGGACTACGCCTTTCTGGCCTCTTGCTTCGAAAACGCGGCCGATAATCAAGGTCACAAAAACGACGAACCTTTCGATTGGGAGTTGGAAGATTGCATTTGGATAAAACATTGGAAGCCGCCCTATTACCAATAATGAAACATGATAATTTACAGATGAATTTGTTAGTTCACTAATTATTTGTGATAATCAATGCAAGTAAGATCTTATTCATCTTACCCACCTGACAGTTTGGTTTCACCGCTATTCAGCGAGACTCAAAACAGCGAGACAATACAGCGATTCTCATTACAGCGAAGTCTCAATATAGCGATTCTCAATACAGTGAAGTCTCAAAAGAGATTATCAAAGTGGCGAATTTTCAAAAGTTATCTATAGAACGGAAAAATTGAGATTGGGCGGGTTAGACGTTTTGCCGCATGGCCTATTTGGTCCTCCATTTCGATCTGGTGGATGTTGGTTGTTACACATTTTGGCATCAATCGCCAGATTTCTGACATTATGGCGCCATAGCATGTGTTTTCCTGACATTACTGCTTTTTACTCTGGTTTGTTTATTATTATCTGCATATGCACGTTTTTTTGTTTCTTTTTCCTTCATTGGCTCATTCACTTTTATATTCTTGTTTTGAGCCACTGTTCTTTTTGTTTAATTTTTTCAGGTTGTGTACTTTTGTTTTATTTTTACCTACTTTATACTACATCATTTTGCTTTTCGCATTTTATTATTTGTTTCTGTTCTGCTTTTACTGCTTAATTATTTTATTCGTTTAATTTTGTTTCATTTATTTCGTTAATTTAATTTTTTTGCAATTAAGTTCCATACAATTTTAGCTGATAATCCTTATGATAATTTTTTGTTTTTGTTTTCCTTCAAGCGTTTTGCAAAAATAATTTTCCAATATGTCATTTTTGTGGTCTTGGAATGTTTCGCAAGTGCAGCACAGAAGCAAGTGAAACTTAGATAGCCAAGTAAAAAAATAGACTGTCTCAAATTTAAATATACTTAATTTGCATATTTATTATAAAGATGATGTGTGCGTCTATTCTAATGCATAGAACTTTTTACTATTCACTGTATTGAGATTCGCTGTTCTGAGACTTCGCTGTTTTGAGAATCGCTATTTTGAAACCTCGTTTTGTGAATCTCTTTATTGAGATTTTTCTGTATTGAGAATCGCTGTAATGAGAATCGCTGTTCTGAGACTTCGCTGTTTTGAGAAACGTTGTTTTGAGTCTCGCTATTTTGAGTTTCGTTGTATTGGGGAGCGCCGCCGATTTTTGAGCGGGCCCCGCAATTCGCGACCCGGAAATTGAACGCACAATCGTGCGCCGCATTGCGGGTGCCGGGCGAGAAATTTACGGGACCCAATAATGTTGGGTGCGTGCGGGCAAGTAGAAACCATTTCTACTTTTCCGCACATCTGTAATTCATGCACATCAGGAACCACCGCCGCAGTACAGTAAAGTATTGTTTTTTGCTCATGGCGCACGATTGTACTTGATTTTCGAGCTCCCCGTTGGCGTGATGCGATTGCATGCGAATATTTTTAACCTGTTTTTGAAATGGGGGGAAAACTTTGGACTGTTTCCCAAGTGGGAAAAAACATTCCCGGATGCACGGTGGAAAATTCGAAAAATATTACGCGCGGAAAATACATGGCTACTGTGCCATGGCGCGTTTTAAAACGCAATGTCATACGTTCGGGGGGAGGGGGTACCGTTTTTTTCCTCAATGGGGTTTTTTGAGGAAAAAAATTTTGGGTATGGTTCTCATTGAGGAAAAAATTTTGCGGAAATCAAAACTCAAAAGATGCGTTTTGGTGGATTTAAAAGGGTCAAAATCTCAAAATTTTCCGGCGCTTCGCGCCGGTCATAGGTATAATCTTAACTAGTTTCTATCAAGCGCGGCCATTAGCATATCATACTTGTAAACTATCGTTTTTTGCTCATGACGCACGATTGTACTTGATTTTCCAGCCCTCCCTCACACCCGTATGCGTACGGTTAAGTATATTCAAATGCGGCCCGCAATGAGGCCGCATGCGCATTTTTGGCTGAAGTATATTTTGACAACCCGCATTTTGGCCGCACATTGGCAGGTCGCAAAACTGCTCCGCGCGTGCGTACGGGTAAGTATATACCCGGCTTAACCTGAGAAACCTAATTTCCAAAGTTTAGTTTTTCCGTAAAGGGCGCACTTTGACTAGTCTGTAGTCGTCGAAATGCTAGTAAATTTAAGAGTGGAAAGCAACTACTATTTCGTGTTTTTGCTTTTTTTCCAAGACATATGTCGCGTGGGGCTGAAAGTTGATAAGCCTACGCAGTTTACGAAGGAGTGGCGAGCGAGAACTGTCATCAATTTGATTGCTCGGAAAAAATGTGTCATCAATTTGATTGGTCGACAAAATATAGTATACTGCTTCCTAACTGTAAGTCTAAGCCTAAATCAAATTTTACGCTTGTCGGAAAAAACTGAAAAATGGATATTTTTGACCAATCAAATTGACGACAGACCTCGCCCGGAAATGCCTAATTACTAAGTTAACTTCTCCCTGCGGTAGAAGCTTTTTATGACCCATCATGAGGTTGGACTAATTTCTTGTCATTTTTCCCTTTACACGCACTTTATAAAAAGATTATTTTGCCGTTTACTTTGCAAGTTGCAGACCTCTAATCATTTCTCTAACACATCTAATTTCACAGCCACATTTTTCTATATCGCATTATCATGAATTTCTGCATTTTTCTTAAAGTTCATCAATGCCAGATGATGTTTCAATTAATTAATCGATACGTGACTGGTATCTTTTCGATCAATAATTTTTCTCTTAGAAAACGACGATTGATTTTGCTGCTATGGTTAAAGGGCTAAAAATGGTGTTCTCTACCTATGTATTGTGGAATGACGTCGACAATTTTTTCCAATAGTTCGAGCAAAGGCTAAAAATCCCAGTATGTATTTCGTTCCAACGTCACATAAAAGTCAAATTTGTCCCTTCGGAATGTTGCTAAATGCAGCTATAGAACCTTCCGATATAAGACAAAGACGATTTTTTCTCACGTAAAGATATTTCACCTATTTCTGTTACTTCTGTTCATCAACCTTGATGAATGGATACAAAACAATTTCGAGAGATTCTACTGAATTTGAGTATCAAAAATGTTGGCACGAATTGTGGTAACCGGGAAAGAATTACTAGCGAAAATTTGTATAATTTCCCAAAGTTTCGTGAAAAGTAAACTGTGCGGATACTCCGAATAAGTTTATTTGCCATATATTTTGAGTATTATAGCCTATTCATTTTTGAATGAGCCTCGCTAAGGAAAATTATCGTAGAAATCGCTAAGCATACAATAAATCTGCATGGTAGGCCGTAATCAATTTTTCTCAATCTCTAACTGCTACAGTCAACTCGAGAGAAAAGATACTCGTACACAGGATATTTATGGTTTGCACGAACATCTCTCTGCAGCTAATTTGAAAAAAATAGACCATTGTTGTACAAATTTATGAAAAAAGTGATACCCTGTGGTAAATAACAGTTTCTAAAATAAATTTTTGTCGCTGAACGTTTTGTAAAATATCATTTTCTCTTCAAGTCTTGTAAACCGACGATGGTAATTCTGCGTCTGAGGTTGCAGGCGGCTGACCCACTAGGCGGTTGCAACATGTTGCCATTTTCTGAAAACGCGATTCTACGTTCACCTGTCGAGTTTTGCCGTAATTCTTATTTCCCCGATACTCCATTGTATGAAAAAATTATACCATCAGTCGATTTTGCTTGAAGCAGACAAAATTGTAACGAATATCTCCCAAATTGTGCATCGAATTTTATCGACGAAATTCGAGCTTTTGCAGATATTTTCCTTTATGTAAAACATGGTAGCTTTTGTTTGTTTCTTTGCATTAACATTATGTAATATAGCTCATTTAATTTAAAATGATATATGATTTGAATATCAACAAATAAGATAACTTTTTACGGAATTTTTACTTAATGAAAGACAATGTAAAAGCAACGTTCAGGCGCCCACAAAATCCTTGTTTTTTCATTGTTGTAATTACCAGCGTAAAACGTCATTAACATCGATTATTTGTTTTCCTGCGTGTTTCCTCCACGCATCCGTTTTTCAGGCTGTGACGGGAAACAAATCTTGCGTCTGATGCAAAACTTGAGCGATTTCATCAGCCCATTTTCATACTTACAGTATACGTGGTAATTGGCTGATGCAATGGCAATTTTGCCCACGTTATATACCCTGCATCGCAATATAAAAAGACACGTTTCATAAAAATTGGTTGACATAAGCCGCGTTATTTTCCAAGCTGGAAGTCGTTGATCCTCGTATTATCTACGGCTATCGGAATTCATTTCGGAAATTCAAATTTAAAAATCGTGATAATTAAAATACTATATTTGTCAATATTTATTTAATTTCAACATTGCCCGAAATTGTCGCTGGAAAGTTTTATTTTCCAAAAATGTTCGAAAAAGGCCGACCTTTCGAACACTTTTCTTCGACGGCAAATCAAGAAAATGAACCGGAATTGTGGATATTCGGCTACGGATCGTTAATGTGGCACCCGGGATTCGAATACGAACAAAAAACCAAGGGATTATTGGCCGGTTACGCTAGGCGATTTTATCAAGGAAATACGACGTTCAGAGGAACAGAAAAATTGGTAAGAAAAGCCTTTGGTAAGATTGGTAATTGGTAAAAAAAGCTTTGTGCCTGGGTGAGACCCCAAAGGTTCAATGATAAAAAAGTTTACCCATATAGTGTAAATAATTATCAAAATTAGGAGAACGGCAACTCAAACCATTTCCTTGAATAAAACTCGACGAGATCTATCGATTGGTATTTAATTGCTTGTTTTTGAATTGGTAACTTTTTGGCAGTTTTATGCAGAGTTCTCAAATATTCATCACATAAACTTTTCAAGCCATATTAAAGCAAAATTCAAGGCTCCATTCAAATAATATCGGAGATCCACGGATGCTTATTTTTCGTTTTTAACAAATATAGAAGTTTCGCTAGAGTCGCATCAAGTTGAATCAAATCAGGTCACAGTTTCTCTGAAAAAGGTCAACTATCATACATGCACATTGGGGAATATTAAGGGGGTAAACCTTCCTACCTGAGATCCTGGACACCCCTGCCCGGCCCGAAAAAAATGCTCAAACACCACTGAACTTTTTTCGAGGAGTCATTTTTAATATTAATATTAAATTATTTTTATGCATATTATGTATGATAAACATTTTTGGGTTTTTTTGCTCACCCACCCCCCTCATTCCCGGGATAAAAAGTTCTAGGACCCTCCACTACACATGCACGTGGGAGATTCTGGATATCGACTTCCAGTAGATTTGACTCTCAGCAGTTTATTGCTGACCCTCAGCTTATTCGACCCCCCCACCTATGATAGCGAAAATGACGAAGGAAAAGGTGCAAAAAAGAAGGGAAGATCCTCATAGGAATGAAAAAGATACTGTAGTTTAACGATTTTTCTGAACAATTCATCCATTATTCTAAAGAAGTAACATCAGAACTTTAAAAAGTGCTGATCAAGCGAATATTTTCACATGTTTAACTAATATTGATTGATGAATATGCTGCTTGGACATAAGATCATTCTTTTCGTTATCAAGGAAGAGAAAAAAAATTCCATCCCATCCCCTGTCCTGGCTGAACCCCATCAGAATTACCACGCTGTGCATGTATGCCTGTCCTCCTGAAAAATTTTTGCCGTGCATATCAGTTAACTACCAGTCTTATAATTGAAGGATGTGAAAAAGATCGATAAGGAAATAACGGAAGAAAAATAAGCTTAACATAAACGAGTGAGAAAGTAAACAACGGCGACAGGGCCTAAAATGAGAAAAACTGGCATACGAGCAAATCGAATCAAAACAATAAAATGTGATGTATAGGCAAAAAAATGCTTTCAAGTATTATGAAACAGTGAATGCAAGAAAAATGTAAGAAAGCAAACTGGAAGAAGACAAAACAAATAGAACAAAGTTGAAAAATCCGAAGGGAAGAAAAATGAATGAAACAAAATTAAATAAGAAAATTGATTAAGCAATGAATATGGCAAAATTATTACAAGCAAGAAGCAAAAACGAAATGGGCGGAATACAGTAGAAACACAGGGAGAAACAAAAATAAAAATAGATACAAGTGATTCTGACAAGCTAACAAATTTGTGATGAAATCTAACGGGGTGCAAAGAAAATCTAAGGACAACAACCAAATTATAACACTAATTTAACCACCCTCCGTCAAAAATGTACATTATTTTAATTCGCTGACGAAATCTATCGATTGGAACACAAATTGTTTCATTTTAGAATAAAAATATTGAAAAGTCATTGTTTGGGAGGTGGTCAGACACGTTATCTGGACAAGGTCAAACCCCGAAGAAAAGTTTTTTTGTATTAACTTTCATTCACGTTTTAGCCAGGCCGAGTGGTCACGCTCGTCCAGGTCGATTCCACTGACCAAACGCCCGGGGTTCTTTTCAAAGTCCGCGGTTCACAACAAATCCAGTGCGCCCTCGAGCATTTATTAGAACGAGAAATTGACAACGGTTATTCTTTTTCTTGGGTCGACGTCCACGAAATGACCCGTAATCGCATAGATTCCCAAAAATGCACCATTCGAGCTTTAACTTGCGTGGCCGATTCGACCAACCCGCTCTATTTGGGACCGTCGGACGCAGACGATATGGCCGACCAAATAGCCAAGGCCAAAGGCCGAGCTGGTCCTAACACGGATTATTTGTTCAATTTGGCTTTTTGGGCAAAAAAGTTGTTCCCGGATATGATCGACGATCATTTGTTCGAACTGGAACGTTTAGTTTCGGCAATTTTGTAAATGAATGTATTTTATGCAAATGAGGTGACGGAACCCGTGTGCGGTATTTTTCCTCCACAAAACTGTTTTTTGGAAAGAGGATCATTTTGAGATTCAAGTCTTACCTGTATACTCATGTATTTTCACTTACCGATTCGATTATTTGGAAATAAATGCCACACGAAATTTTAGATTACTGTTGTTTCCGAATTTAAACTTCTCGAGAACCCTCCTCGTGACAGTAAACGTGCAGATAAATCGATGATTATTGCGTGAATTACTATATAGCCTACCAAAACAGAATTTCAGGGCTATGAGCCTCATGTGTCTGCCTACTGTAGTCTTAGTTGGGGCCATACTCCCTAACAGTAAGCCACTGCTTGGTTCACATTGCGCACAAAAATTGTAGTAATCAGTCAGTGTGCCATGGTCGTGTCCCCAATGCAGCAAAACTCAAAATAGCGAGACTCAAAACAGCGTTTCTCAAAACAATGTGGTCTCAATACAGCGAATAGTAAAAAGTTCTATGCATTAGAGTATAAACAAACGCACACATCATTTTCATAATTAATATGCAAATTAAGTAAATTAGAATCGTTTTTGCTAGTTGAGATAGTCTATTTGCATTTGGCCATCTAAGTTTCATATGCTTTTGTGCTGCAGTTGCGGTGGATATGCACGAACATTCCAAAATCACAAAAAAAAACATCTGTCAAAGAAATATTTTTGCGAAACGTTTGAAAGAAAGAAAACAAAAAATTATCGTAAGGATTGCCAATCAAACTTGTTTTGAATGGAGCTTAATTGAAAAAAATTAAATTAATGAAATAAATAAACCAAAATGAAATAAGCAAATAAGATGAAATGAATAAAATAATTGAGCAGTAAAGGCAGAACAAAAAACAAACAATAAGGAAACTATAAGTAAAATAATTTCATAAAAAGTGGGTAAAGTAGTACACAACCCGAAAAAATTAAACAAAAAGAACAAAAGGTGGCTCAAAATAAGAATAATATAAAAAGAAATAAGCCAATAAAGGAAAAAAGAAACAAGATGAAACATGCATGTGGATGTTAATAATAAACAAACCAGAATAAAAAGCTGTAATGTCATGAAAACATGCTATAAAGTCATAATGTCAGAAATCTGGCGATGGATGCCAATGTGTGACAACCAGCATCCACCAGATCGAAATATAGGACCAAATAGGCCATACACCAAACCGTCTACCCTGCCCAATCTCCACCCTTCCATTTGAAAATTCGCTATTTTGAGTTTTTTTTGAGACTTCACTGTTTTGAGAATCGCTGTTTTGAGACCTAGCTTTTTTGAAAATCGGTGCATTGCGTCTCGACAATTTGAATTTCGCTGAATAGGGGTGAAACCGTGCCATGCAACTTACTGTACAAGTAAAAATAACTCAGGGTTTCTGAGCTATGCTTTTCCTTTGGTATTAGCAAAATTCT
The DNA here is from genome assembly GCA_963922205.1 of Romanomermis culicivorax. Taxonomy (NCBI): domain Eukaryota; kingdom Metazoa; phylum Nematoda; class Enoplea; order Mermithida; family Mermithidae; genus Romanomermis; species Romanomermis culicivorax. Next base: position 462,757 of record CAWUHX010000191.1, read on the forward strand.
TCTTTTTCGTTCAATCCTGAAGCTTTCTGAAAAATTTCAATATTTTCACAAGAAATTATTGCATGTATTTTTTTCAAAACGGAACGTCTCAGAGATGAACGACTCTTTTGGAGTCAGTAAAAAATTTGTGATCACGAATTCAATGGTTTTGCCTCAATCAATGTAAGATTTGATATGATTGAATATAAAAACTGGAAAATAGACGAAAAAGTATAGTCGCTTAAATTGTTTACAGAATAGTTTTACTGTACTCTAAAGTTGTCATCAGTCGGTCGAATCGGCTCAAAAATTTCCAATGTGATGGTGTATAGAAATCAACATGAGTTCGCTTTCCACGAAGTATGTGATATCAAATACAAAAATTACAATCTCAAATTTGATCCGTCGATTACTTATGATACTAAATTCCGTTTGTTTTGAAATGATCGATGCAGCGATCCCATAAAAGTAAGTTCAATTATCACTTATTATTGTAATCGGTTGAAAAAATTCTTTCGTCAGTAGGCGGCGAACATTGTAGCGACGGTAGGCAAGAAAATCTAGCGTTTTTCTACGGTATGGTCACAAAGTGAAAATTTGTAGCACATTGATCCTACTCTTTTAATTCCTACGGCATCAACAATCACCAACTGAATGGGCTATAACACCTTGATAATTCGAAGGAGACTGTGCAATGCAGTAACACCGTAAACGTGTGAATTTGATCCATTTATTCAACAAAGTAATTGAAAGACATTCAACACATTTGACACCCGCAATAAAACTCTGGAATTTTACACATCAATCAACAATAAAATACAGTACAATTTGAAAAATTGTGACTCTTTGAGCAACTTGAACAATAACACAATGAAGTCCGCATGACACTAAGACAAAGACCGACAGAAATTTGAGCAAACTATATCGTAACGGACGAATTTTAATAATTTAAAAATTTGCGGAAGAGTATTTTCTATGTTAAATTTACACTCACGGCACTTTAAGTTCGAATCATTTCTGATATGAATATGATTTTTTTACCTTTTCTAATCGCTTTCCGAATCGCTCCATAAATGACCGCAACCGCGCGATAACGGAGGCCAAAGACAACGTGCCGGCGACGCCGAAACGCTGTCGAAATTTCGAAGACTTCGTTGGACGTCGGCTCGCAGCGCACGTTCACGATTTGTACAGAAACTGGTCGCCGCACGCCAAGATATTTCGCCCGAGGTTGAGATGACCAATTGTGTTTCGGCCACGGGTGTCGGACCCGAACGGTATTCACCGGAATCGTACGACGCTGGAAAAAAAACTATGAAACAAGCGAGTAGGACACATTTTTTACAAATCAATGGTTAAACCGAAAATCTAATTCTCAACTGCCAAACTTTTTCTTCAGCATTACAATATGACAACTTCAACCCCTGAATCTTACTTGAAGATCGATCGCCGTACCCGGGGTCCGCTTGCTGGACGTAGACAATAGTTTCGGGGGCTTTTTCTCTGGGTTTGCCGGCTTCGCGACGATTAAACGGTCCTGGATTCTAATAAAATAATTTTCAAGATCACGAATTCCTCTCGTAATTCTATTTTTATACATAACACTGTTCAAGAAGTAACATTGGTTAATGTACCGAGCTAACCTATAGATCTTCCTGAGAAATCATGCAGACAGGAAGATTCGTTTTCAACTGAAGAGAATCCAGTGCGCTGCTGTCATTGAACCAAACTCAAAATTATCTGCAATTTCACACATACCGACATTTATACCGTAAACACAGTTTTTTTGCTTTGAAAATCATAAGCCAAATGGCTCCTAGGCCTAAATTTTTAGGAGTCAAATTTAAATTTTGGAAAGCAAAATTTCGCGACTGAAGAATATTGAAAAATAGGCTTATAACACACTCTGGAATGTATATAGATAATTAAATTATGTGGATATTCAATCAGTTGATGCGCGTTACAGGTGGTTTTCTAGTACAGGCCTCGTTCTACATGTACGAAGATCGGTAAAAAAAATTTAGTGCAAAAATTTTTTTTACTAAATTTTTTTTGAACGTAAAAAGCATGAAATTTCGTTAATTTTTGCGCAGACCCTCTTTCAACACGTGAATTCATGTCCTTCTGACACAAAAATAGAGGGTATTAAAAAATGCAGCTTCTGTTCTTATTCCTTCTGTTGTCTCCTATCTTTCCAGCGTGTAAGGACAAGTTATTCAATGAACATAGGGTTTGCTTTTTTTGTTTTAAAACATGTCGTTATCATTATACAAATTGAAAAAACTCATACTTTCATGGGTTTGAAAAATTTCAAGTTAAACTTGAAATTTCCGGAAATCACTTCCATGATGGGTATGAATTCAAGCATGCTTAAAATTATAGTTACAAACACCGTTTTTTACTTTTGTACAAGCCTCTGTGTATCTGTACAAAGATCGGCAAAAATCTTTGTACGACGAAAATTTTTTTTATATTAAAAAACCACGATCTTTCGTGTATTTTCGTACAAACTTTCTTCTTCATAGCACTCGAATTCATGTCCTTCATATATCATTTTACAAATTAAAAAAATATACTTACACTGTCATAAATCTGAAAAGCTTCAAGTTAAACCTGAAATTATTGAAAATTACTTTCATGATGCTTCTGAATTCAAACTCGGCTTTATGTTTAAAAGTGCAGTTACAAAAAAGTTGGAAAAAAATAGATTTTGATCTTCTAAAATGCACCGAAATTCGTCTTTTCTATGACTGCCAACATTTTTCCTTTTTCCGGAAGTTTTTTTCTCAGAAAGCACAATTTTTAGAAAAAGAGGATAGAAGACCAATGCAAAGAATTATAAAATAAAATTCGGCGCGAGGCGCACGAAATTTTTTCCGTGTTTTCTGATACAAAAGCCGGAAGAAGCATTTTCTGACCAGATAATGTCGACAAAATCTTTGTACGGAATCAAAAATGTTTACCTCGTATAAAAACTATAAAAAATTGAGATTTTGACCTCAATGCATTAAAAGTCATCTTTTCTATGTCAAACCACCGCATTTTTTTATTTTTCGATTTTTTTGCCCATAAGGTCTGATTTGTGAAAAAAAACAGTGTATAGACCAATAGAACTATAGAATGAAATCCTGCGTAAAGCGCCAGAAAATTTTCGGCGTTTCTTGATTTAACAGCTCTTAAAACGTTTGCTAAATCTAAAGTTGGATGAAAATAACTATAATTCGCCAAAATATATCAAAATTTTAAGGGCGAAAATGGCTCCTAGACCCACAATTTTAGGAATCATTTCCAAATTTTTAAGGGCCCAGGCACCGTTTTTTTCTCGATGATTTTTTCTACATGAGAACCGGACCCAAAATTTTTTTCCTCATTTTCCACTCTTTTAGAAACGTTTAAAAAGTGGCCACGGATGCGTTTTCTCTACATTTCAGGGCTATGCCAAAACATTCTGATGTTTTCGGATCCAGCAACCTGCAAAAATGAGCAAAAAATTGAGAAAATTCTAGTCAGGTCAGTCAAATTGAGCTGATGAATGACATATCGATGTTCTACAAGACCTGAAAACATATTAACGATAGAGTTCATATTAACGATGAGAGAATTGCAATTTCCGGATTTTCACTTTCTAAAACGCTGGAAAATGAACCTTAAGAACGTTGAAAAAAAATTAAAATCAAACTAATAGAACGAGTTCAATATTCTAAAACGCTGGAAAACGAATCTCTGCTACAAATATTCCTGAATAGAAGCTCTAAAATTACAGTATAGAGTGATTACCTCAATCTTCATCGTCTATAAATGCAAAAGTTTTTGTTGGAAACGTTTGAAAAATCTCAATTTTCGACGAAATAATGACTGTTAACGATTACAAAATGAGACGAGGTATTTTAATTGATAGAAACTGTTGAAGGTTAATTAGTAAGTGACAGTAGATATGCTAACGGTCACGCGTGACAGAAAGTAAGTTATTATACCCCTGACCGACGCGAAACGCCGGAAAATTTTGAGATTTTGACCTTTTAAAGTTCCTCAATGCATCTTTTCGGTTTTGAATTCCTCAAAATTTTTTCCTGAATGAGAACTATGACCAAAATTTTTTTCCTCAAAAGACCCTGTTTGAGGAAAAAACGGTGGGCCCAGGACCCTAAAATAACTAAAAAAAGGCTTGCGTGAAGGAAACACAGATTTTTTGAGATTTCAGTCAAACGTAACAGAAATCTACAATACTGTTGATAGGTCTTTTAATTCCTGAAACTCACCCCAAAATTTTTAGGAAAAAATGACAAATCAGTTTTAAACTTGTTGAACTTCAAAACTAGATTTTCACAACGAATGCAAAATTTGGATCTTTCTGCGAAAATTACTACAGCAATTCCGCTTGAAAATTTGAATTCAATGGGCCATCCACATTGTGTTAAATCATTTATAAGTCAGAAAACTTCAATTTTAGACTGAATTAATATAGTCAATGACTTCCCGAAGCAGAGCACCCCATGGGGAGGGGGGTATTACCCCCCTCTTAGATTTGGAAATTTATTTACTACACCCATAAAAACAGCTCACTATAGCAAAAAAATTTTGTAGATTTCATCCTCTCCCCAGTAGGTTATACTAATTCGAGAAAAATTGCAGAATGTGTGATTCTGAGGAATTACTCACTGCTTTTTTTGACACATTTACTGAGCAAATGATAATGGGAAAGTATGCAACTTCTGTGCCATATAGCGATTTTAAGGCAAGGATATCAGCACATTAATATATACTACTTGTAGGAAATCATTATAAATATAATTGGGAGATGAAATAATGCATTATGTATATGTGATTAATAAAAAAATTGCCCCTTGGGAAGAAAAACATCATGTTCTTAAAATTCTTCCTCTTCATGCTCTCCTTTCGTTTTCCCCGCTTCTGCGTTGGGTCTTTTGTGCGCATATGGTTACCCAAGCTGTGGCATACTTTCCTGCTATGAGTTGAGAGATGTGAGGTCTGTTGACGTGGATCAGGAGTGGTACTTGGTTTCAAACTCGTAGTTCATAGTGTAATGGGATTAATAATACTAAAGCCACATTCAGCATCAGGACTCTCAATTGGAAGCACTGTTCCAAGCCTAATCAGTGATGGGATAAGCCCATACTGCTGAAGATGCTGGTTGAAACAATGTTTCCAAATGTATGTTGTGCCCGATTCTTGAAATGTGCAGGAATCAGTTGACACAACAGTCCTCAAAGTGTGACTATTCTGTACGTATAATTAGTGCATTAAAGTTGCATGATTGGGAGCTGGAAAATGGAGTTGAAATAGTAAATGTTTTTTGACTGTAAAAAGCATAAAGTAGGGGCATTTAGCAAAAAGTTGAGAGCAAAAAAAAAGTCACGGCATATTTCAAATACTACCCTTAAAATTTAAGATTTTACACCTACCGAAATTTTCGACCTTGGGGACCTCTGTCCCGAAACGTTTTCTGCAGTGATTCAGCCATCGAGGCTTTTCAGTTGCTGTGCAAAATCAGAAAATTTTTCCCCATATGAATAACCTATCAAAGATGTTATCCACTCTATCCTCGACAAACTGCCCGATAAAAGGTATTACCACAACTAGCGGTCTTAAATCGTATCACTTTCTACTTTTTCGGCCGGTCCAGCGTTTCCCTCGGATTCATAACGCGAACTTAGTACTTCCATCTTCTATCTGCTTACTGTGATCAATTTATATTTCTAATACTAGTGCACTACGTATATTATCAATAATTATACATACATTTGGAGTGGCTACATGGTCTCAGGAGCTGAACCTACACCAAATCGATCAGCAGTCCAATTCTGGATAATATTCGAAAATTACGATTTCTATGTTCATAATAAATAGTATTACAACTTACATTTCCATCACAATCTCTGCTCGCGTTACTGTAGTCGCTAGTCGATCGCGATCTGAAGTTATTATAACCTTTGTAGGCGGTATCCGCGAATAATTCGTTTTCGATCATCATTTTCAAACGATCGTAATATTGTAAGTAGACACGAGTTTCCGTACGACAAATTTCGGTCAATTGATCTTTGGCTTCGCGAAATTTACATTCATCCATAAATTTAAATAATTTTTTCGCAACCGGATGAGCGTAAGACATTAATTGAAGTCGCGACTGAAAACGAAACGGAAAAATAACGAGTGTCATATTAAATAAATCAAATGAAGATGAAAATAAGAAAGATCATTGAAATATGTCGCCATATGATTCACAGAAACCTAGATTCTTTTTATTCATTTGAAATCGTCAGAAGACAGTTGGACACAATCAATCGAAAAATATCTTGTTCCACAGTCGAATCATTATTGTACTTTAATATATGAAATTAAAAATATAATTCCTCATTTTTGGCTCACCGTCTATATCGTAATAACATACACATATCTCACAGCAAAGTAATTCGTGAAATAAGATAAATTTTAACAGAAAAATTTAGTAAATTAAACAGTAAACAGATTTAAGAAACCGTTTTTTTCGATCATCCTAATGAATCGGCAAATAAAAAATAGATTATTGCAGATTGATTGCAATTTTTGATCCACAAGGCATAGTTTTTTTTAGCATTTTACAAGCCATGGCTTGTTGGACTGACAAAATGGCTTGTAGAATTTTAGTCCAACAAGCCAAAATGGCTTGTCAGAATTTTTTGGGTCATGTGTTTGATCATATCGGATACAGAAAAGATGCATTTTGGTGCATTTTAGAAGGTCATAATCATGAAACTTTCTTGCGCTTCGCGCCGGTTATAACATAAATATGCATTATTATTTATTTCCTAGCTCAGGCGCTGCTTCTAACATGTCTACCTTCATTTATCATTTAATCTTTAATAGTTTTAATCATCTTAAATGTATTATCTCATATTTAATTGGTAATCTTCAATATTTCATCTTGATATTTAATGAAGATTCACATTTTTCCCTTGACATATTTTTTGAGAAAGATAAATATGTCAAGTCTGTAAACTTTTTGAAGCGATTATTCCTTTCTTAATGTAAAATCAATCCAAAAGCTCCATGGAAGTAGTTTTCGGAAATTTCCACTCTTTACTCATATCTTTTCGGCCAAGTTCATGAGAGTGTGTGAATAAATACATGGTTTTAAAATTTTTCAAACATAAAATTCCAGAAATTACGACTTCTGAACAAAAAATTCGAAACTAATTCTTCAAATAAGTGATTGTAAAATTGATTTTCCAGCATCGCAGAATGTGAATACCCAAAAAAATTTTCCGGCGTTTCAGGCAGGAAAGATCAATACCTTTTTTGAACTCTCACTTGTCATCATAGAGGACTTGACCTTCGATTTCTCATGTAATTCAAAGTCATTATGTTCTTGGATAGTTTGCTGGAAAATTTTTTCCACGATGCTTGTAGATTAGACTTCGATCAAACTCAAAAATTTCAAATGTTGCCTGAATTTTAATGAATTAACGGCTCTAAAATGTTATTGAATAAATGTTGAATGACATCTCTTTTTTGATCGATTGCCGTGATGCTCAATATATACATTTCTTTAAAAAATAACCTAGCATTGGAATTTATTCACATATACTGATATTATAAAATTGGCTTGTAAAAATTTGGAATGGCTTGTAAAGTTTTAGGTCAACAAGCCACTTGGCTTGTGACTCGTAGGTCAAAAAAACCCTGACAAGGAGATCGAGAGCGAGCAGGAGATCAGGGAATTATGATCAATTAAATCAACTGACCTGTAGTATGATAAAGCATGAATGATACGACTCAGAAATTATACAATTTCTGTAAGAAAACTATGGAAAAAACTCATTATATCATTGAGCTTATGAAATTACAAAATATCCTATTTTAGATACAAAAAATATTAGTTAAGAACTACAAGACCGACGAACATTCCAAAGCATAGCCAACTTACTACTTCATACGACAAACTGTCCCAAGTGGGCCTCTCTTCGGCTGAGCCAAAAAATTTTGCGTCGCCACTTTTGCCGATCTTATTCTTTAAGTACAAAGCTTCCGCGTCATCTTCAACATCAGTTTCGTAATAGCCGTCCCCTGTTTTACGCAATTTTTTGCCTTTTTTATCGATCTGTTTTTTATCGACACAGGAAACGGCTAGAATGATTCGCGTAGCATAACTGCTCAATGAGAAAAAATTTAATGGAATTTGTAGTCCAAAATTTGAGAAATATCGAAAATTCATCCACGTGGTGGGCTTTAAACTTTAAAATTGTAAAATGAGATTCAAGAACCTTGGAAAATGTTATTATCGATATTTCATAGACTTTTGATCATAATCTGTTGTTCCCACATATTTTCTTGAGATTTAAGATACTGGCATCGATTTTTAGGGTTCATGCGGTCCTTTGGGAATAAAATTCAAGGAAATGCAAAGATTTCAATCAATGTTTTTTCTTTTTCAAGAAGAATTTTTGAGTGTTCCATCAAAAGTTTCTATTCTTTTTAGCTATACTCTTTTCGTTTTGGAATGATCCATGTAGTGTTCCCATGAAAGAAAGTTTAATACGGATAAAATGAATAAACTCATTAGTGTAGTCAGGGTTCTTTTTTTAGCACGGGTCTCACTAGCACAGCCGCTAACTATCCTTAATTCGTATTAATTTTTCTTAGCACGACTAAAATTTTCATTAGCGCACAAGCCCAACTTCATTAGCACTGTGCTAAAAAAAGAAAACCCTAGGTAGCGACAGTCAGTCTAAATCGACAGTGGATGTTTTATGATGTTTTTTCAGCGATTTTAGCCTTTCCGATTCTCATGAAGAAATTTAGCGTTTTTCTACAGAATAAAGTTGTCCACTAAATAAAAATATCATATATATTATTATTATTATTATTAAAACACTATCGGCAATTATTATTATTATTAGCACGATCGGCCAAAATTTATATAAATCATAACATAATCATATCATACACAAGACGACACTTTTTGATACCCGAGCTGAAAGTACGGTTTCCTTGAAATCCATTCAAGTAATAAAACTGGAAAGCTGTAGTATTCTAGATATACGATTTTCTTCTTAACCATATGTAACATAGGACTTAAAATCTTGCAAAATATATATATAAAAATTAATTTATAGTATGCAAACGATTTCGACCACAGTACTAAGCGGAAAAAATTGATGCCGTATGGTTTGGGCGATTTTCTAGCACACTCCCTTAGCAGTTGAAGGCCAAAATTATTCGTCATCCACCCATCTATCAATGTGGTAAAAAGATTTACATATCTTTTTAATACTAACTTTTGAGTCAACTATGAATGCTTTTAGCCCAGTAAGTAGTCACATGCAAGACTAATCAATGTAAAAATTACCATCGGCCGATTATTGGTGACATCATCGACTGATGGTTAAAAAGGTCAATTATCGGCCAATGGCCAACATCGGCCTTTCATCAATTCCAACTAACAATTTGGAATGGCGTCCGTCTTAACTTGGCGTATTATATAATTTAGATCAAAACTGACCTATGTGCTTGATCAAATTTACTTTTTATTCAGCGCGAGTAATACACATATATCATTACAGTTGTAGCGGCTTCTCAATGTACGCGAATTTCACTCATTTTTCATATTACAGAAAAATCTTTGCAATTTAGAAAGCACATAGTTTTAAAAAACACTACATTTTTAAGAGCAAACTCGCACGTTCCCACAAGTTCGAAAACTGAATGAATCATCTACGTTTTCAAAATCTAGCAAACTTCACGTAAAATATATATTTGAACTAGTTTATTAGAAAATGCCCCGATGGGGCAGAAAAAAGAATATACTTGCTTGGATAGTTGCCAAGCTAGAAAAAGAAGTGGACCAGATTTTTGAGAACTTCGGTTGAAGTTGGGAAAAATTCACTTTCGTTATATTGGATTTTCATTCTCTCTCAAAAAAATTTTCTGTGTCTGTGAAATAGTATACTCTGCAGCATCGTGTATTTTGTCCTTCTCCTGGCATCAACTACAGTAAAATTTTTCTATACGAAAATTATATGCACATGACTTCAAATGTAAAAAATGGTGAACCAATAGCATTCTAACTCACGACTGATTCAAAACTCCTGCCTCTCACACTAGCTGAAAAATAGTGAGGGAGGCATATTATAGTAATTTTCAGAACTATAAAAAAACCTGAGGTTGGTTGCACTAACCCAACATGAGGATAATCACACTCTGGAATGTATATAGATAATGAGGATAAACACACTCTGGAATGTATATAGATAATTAAATTATATGGATATTCAATCAGTTGATGCGCGTTACAGGTGGTTTTCTAGTACAGGCCTCGTTCTACATGTACGAAGATCGGTAAAAAAAATTTAGTACAAAAATTTTTTTACTAAATTTTTTTTGAACGTAAAAAGCATGAAATTTCGTTAATTTTTGCGCAGACACTCTTTCAACACGTGAATTCATGTCCTTCTGACACAAAAATAGAGGGTATTAAAAAATGCAGCTTCTGTTCTTATTCCTTCTGTTGTCTCCTATCTTTCCAGCGTGTAAGGACAAGTTATTCAATGAACATAGGGTTTGCTTTTTTTGTTTTAAAACATGTCGTTATCATTACACAAATTGAAAAAACTCATACTTTCATGGGTTTGAAAAATTTCAAGTTAAACTTGAAATTTCCGGAAATCACTTCCATGATGGGTATGAATTCAAGCATGCTTAAAATTATAGTTACAAACACCGTTTTTTACTTTTGTACAAGCCTCTGTGTATCTGTACAAAGATCGGCAAAAATCTTTGTACGACGAAAATTTTTTTTTTTGTATATTAAAAAACCACGATCTTTCGTGTATTTTCGTACAAACTTTCTTCTTCATAGCACTCGAATTATGCACTTTTTTCACAGCACTCGAATTATACATTCTAACTCACGACTGATTCAAAACTCCTACCTCTCACACTAGCTGAAAAATAGTGAGGGAGGCATATTATAGTAATTTTCAGAACTATAAAAAAACCTGAGGTTGGTTGCACTAACCCAACATGAGGATAATCTCAGCATATTAAATTACTGATCCTCACTTTGCGCTAATTGCAGCATCCAGATTATTTTCTTGCACCAATGCACCAATGACACTCACTTCAGGATTAACTAACACTGAGGTTTATGTTAGAGTTTGGGAATTGCAGAAAGTCCTTTAGAGATGAAGAAATTATGCGAAAATGTTCATGAAACCCGGCAGCTTGAGCTAGGGATAATCTTGATATTAAACTCGCTATAATCCTGATATTAAAATTATACCGAAGTTCAGATCAAACCGAGTGACTTTTTTGTTCGAGATTATCTTGAGCTCGAGCTTTGACCTCTTTAGTGCAACTGGGCCTTGGTTACAGTGAATGGACACCGATCTGCAAATGGGAGAACAGGGTAGAGCATACAGAAGTGCTCCTGATTCAGCGATGCCTATATTAGGGGTGCGCCAAATCCTGTACACAGTTCTCCCCTTCGCAATCCCACGGCAACAGTACGACTTTTTTGGAAGCAGGACGGGAGTGATAGAGATGGGTGAAATTGCTTCCCGTCTGCAATCCTGCAAAAAGTGCTCTTACTGCAAATTTCAGTTTAATTCCAAAAACTTAATTTTGTTGAATAGTTAAATAGAAGAGAATAAATTTGTTTATAGCTTGTAATCAGTAGAAATTACAGAGTGAATTCTATATGATATGTTATATAAAATAAGCGAATTAAACATATCTGGCACAATCGATTTAGTTCTAAGAAGACTTTGTGCTTTAGATTTTTTTTTAAATGCTGTGTGGGATTTTATATGACACTTTCCCACAGTTGATTCCTTTCGTTGACACGAAATTCAGTAAAAAAGTCCAACACAGCTGGAAGCACACATGTGTGAGGGGGGACGTGGGGGTACAAAATACTCAAAGGTTTTGAAACTGGAAATTTTGTTATAAAAAAATTTCTTGGTCAACTTTTTTTCAATTTTTTTTGCCTGAAAAAATGCCAAAAAACCAAGGTCCACCATTGTACCCTCCTCAAAATTTCGGAGATGCACATGTTCGGTTGGATTGGAAAGTGTGTTGATGCACTCAGCTGCAGAATATACTTTTTCACAGACATGGAATATTTTTTGTGAAAGAATAATAATCCAATATAACGAAAGTGAATTTTTTCCAACTTTAAACCAAGTTCTCAAAAATCTAGTCCACTTCTTTTTCTAGCTTGGCAAGTATCCAAGCAAGCAGGCCCGTAACTAGGGGGGAATGGGGGGAATTCCCCCCTGAAATGAAATCCGAAAAAAATTTTTAGCGAATCTGATCGAGCGCATGTATGTGGACAAGTGACTACTCTTGGCACCTGTGAATTTTTTTCTATTCCTTTATTGAATCATAAAAATGAAGGGTTAAAGGTACAAATATATTTTATAATAAAATTTGCATGTCTAACAGTGTAATGCATTTGTTGAATATTGATTGACTTTCATTTGGCTGTTTCCTACATAATACTATGCTTTTTCTTGCTGTACGTATTTTATAATTTGCCTTGGATGAATAGTGGGGGTTGAAGTTTATGAAAATTTTGTTGGGATTGTTTCAACTTTTGAATCTAATACAATATGAAGGGTATCACTAGCTATTTTATATCTTCAAATTTAAACAAAAAACGTCAATGTGTAGCATCAAATTCAGCTTCTTCACGTGAATCTAGTGCTGTGAATGATTCTCAAAAACCTTCAGAATCAACAGGTTAGTTAGAATAAAATTTTATCATCGTTCTAATGAGTTAAAATTTATTTAAATATTAATCCAGTTGTAACACTAGCGTCAACTACCGCTTCTACAGAATCGTCGACGCCAGCAGACCTTTCAGTAGCATCATCAGCAGGTTAGTTCAATTCAAACAATAAATTTCGATGCACAATGAATTGTAATTTTGAATTCAGAAAATGAAGAATAGCACTTCATTAATTTTGAATAGATTTTATTAGTTGTTTAGTGCCAATAAATTTTGATCTTGAGTTTTCTCAATTATGTATTTTAAATATAGCGTTTTAAGAAATTTTTCGAGCACTAACAGTGCTAAAAATTGATTTTTTCTGGGGCTTCGCCCCAGACCCCACCAGGGGGCGCTTAAGCGCGCCACCCTGGACCCCTCAGCCTACTGGTTGGTCACTGCGCGACCTCTATTCGCTGAATTTTGAGTAAGTCAAAGCATTTTGGTGATTCCCCCCCCCTGAAAAAAATTCCTAGTTACGGGCCTGCAAGCAAGTATATTCTTTTTTCTGCCCCATCGGGGCATTTTCTAATAAACTAGTCCACATCTTTTTTGTGGGCCTCAGCCATGCATGGAAACCTCCATAGAAGCACATTGAAATTTTAAATTTGGTCATCTTTGCATCAAAATAAACAATAAACAATAAAAAATAATCTTGAAACTACAAATTCTCACTCACGGTAAGAATAAAAGATGTCTAAACTGCATGGTGAAACACATTGTAAACAGAATGTAAAGTGATCATATCTGTTGAATTCCCCATGGTCAAGAACTCTCAGCCCAAAAAATCGCAGAAATACCATTGTTTACACAAATGACATTTTTTTTGTGAAATGACCGCATCTAATGAATTCCCAGCGGTCGAAAATTCCTTCCAAAAAAATACGAAAATACGCTGGTTTACTTTCGGGATAATTTTTTGTGTAAAGTGACCATCTCCATTGAATTCTCAATAGTCTAAAACCCCTTCCCCAAAAACATCACGGAAAATAAGTGATCGCATCCGTTGAATTTTCCGCAATTAAAAACTCCTTCCACCAAAAAATTATAAAAATACGATTGTTTACACCCGGAATAATTTTTTTGTGTAAGTTCCCTGTCTAATTGAATTCTCAACAGTCGAAAACCCCTTCCCCAAAAAGACCACGGAAATATCTTTGTTTTACACGCACGTTAACTTTTGTGTAAAGTGACCACATCCGCTGAATTTTTACACTCCAAGGACAATTCAAAGATTTCAAGGGAGCGCATGAAGCGCGCATTCTAGACGTCATTCAAAGTACGCTTTTCCTATTAACGACCATAGAATTTTAAAAATTCGAAATCATTGTTCAATCTTACGTGATTTTCTTATTCGAATCGAATTTATTACGCTGATTTTCGGCAAAAATTTCGTACGATTTTATCAAAACTGACGCATGGAAATCGTATGCTCCGGCATCCCAAAAAAATTTTGCCAATTTTTCGTAATGTTTGAAAAAATCATTAGGCGTACTTTTTGGTTTTTTCGAAAATTTCGACGTTTTATCTATCATTATTAATAAAAGGACAGCTTGCTGTGTAAAAATAAAAATAAAGATCGGTTTAGATAAACAAAGTTAAACGTATATATACCTCGTACAGCTCAAATTTCATACAAATATCCAACGCATAAACGAAAGTGTCGTGGTACAATGTTGCGTTTTGGATAGATAATTTAATTTTTTCCTTCGAAGGATCTAACTTGTTTTTACGTTTTTTCGATACTTCGCAATCGCGCAACTAAAAAATGAAAAAATATGAAGAAAATGTCTCGACGTCAGTAGAAGTTAGCGATCTTTAAATTTCAATCGCTAAATTAATATTCAAACGATACAAAAAGTTATTTGGGCAAGGAGCTAATGATGCCCGCTGAAATTTAATTTTTTTTTAAACATTCGAAAGGTTTGTATTAAAGATGTAAAATTTGCATCACCCTTGATTTTTCGAACAAAACATGCCTGTAATTGGGGGCGGGTTGAGGGGGGACCCTCCAACTTGAGCAGCCCATACCCAGCCCCTTCAAATTTGGAGTAATTGGGAAAATAGTGTTTTTTTGGGAAAATTTTCGACTGTTTTCGAGTTTCGAAAATTGAGAAATTCGGGTTATGCTAGTCAAAATGAGCTCATGAAGAATATATTGGTGTTCTACAGATGCGGATAAAGCATGTTAACGATAGAGTTCTCATGAATGTATCCGCTATTAACATTTATGTGACTCCGATTAGAATCATCTAATTTTATTTAGATTTTTTGGGTTTTCACTTTCTAAAAAGCTGGAAAATAAACCTTCACAACGTTGAGGAATAAATTAAAATCAAACTGATGAAGTGTAATTTGTTCTGCATTCCGGCGCGAAGCGCCGGAAAAATTTTCGGGTTTTTTATTTCTAAAACGCTGGAAAATAAATCTCTCCGATAGATAATCGTGAACAGAAGTTCTAAAATCGCAGTCTAGAATGGTGTCTTCAATTTCCATCTGCAATAATTGCAAAAATTCAGGTTGCAAACGTTTAAAAAATTCCAAGCATCGGGAGAAAAAATTGAGAGAATTAATGAAAAATCCTTATTTTAGGCGACAGAATTGACTAAGCAACGAGCTAACTTGATTGAAAGAAACTGTTGAGCATTAATTAGTACGTCGAAGTAGATATGCTAACAGCCGCGACTGATAGAAAATAGTTATCACTATACCCCTAACCGACGCGAAGCGCCGGAAAATTTTGAGAGTTTGACCTTTTAAGTCCACCAAAACGCATTTTTTCGTTTTTGAATCCCCCAAAATTTTTTCCACAATGAGAACCATACCCAAAATTTTTTTCCTCGTTTCGAAATTTTTTTCCTCAAAAGACCCCATTTGAGGAAAAAAAGGGTGCCTCTTACAGGTACAAAAAGATCAAAATTTTAGGAAACGAATCGGTATTCAATGGATTCATTTTTCGGACGAGAAAACTAAGCGCGGTGAATTAAAAATTTAAATTTTATCGGATTATATCAATTATACTCATCATAATTAACTTTTTCACCAAAGATATATTATAAATTTCTAACTTACATATATCACCAACTTGATGAATTCGGCTTTGCGCTCGAATTCGACACAATAAGCCATGACCCGCTTGGCCATCTGATGAAAATACGGCTCCATTTCTTGTTCGCCGTGTATGATGGTTAAACAACGACGATAACAGAGCCAAATGTACTTGTGCCAAGTATTTTTGGGCGCCAAAACTGGTGTCTTTTTTTCGTCCAATATTTTCGAGGATTCTCTTATATCGGAATCCATAGACATTCTTAAGTTGAAAAAGAGAGCAGTAAAAATTAAATTTGTCCAAAAATTTCAATCGACAAAATAACTGTAAGAGGCCCGGCCCTACCAGTTGTGGGTTGGGGGGGGGGGGTCGAAAAAGTCGAAAATTATCCCAAAAAATTACTTTTTTCCCAATTTTTCCGAGTTGGAGCGAGTTGGGTATAGAGTTGACCAAGTAGAGGGGTCCCCTCCAATCCCCAATCAATCGACAAAAAATAAATATTTTTCGAAGCTTTTTCGAAATTGATTTCAAAAAAAGATTCCACAGCAAATTCTTAAAAGAAATTCGAAATAACTATACCAAAACAGTTTAAAGGGGCGATTTTCCACAATTTCGAAATTCATTGTTAGAACTCTTCACCCAAGATTCTAGAACTAGCGTATGCATGCATTGAAATATGTATTACCGACAGAATGTTGTCACCGTTTTAGCGTCGTCGTCATCATCGCCGCCTGTCGCTGTTGGATTCCCCGTCGCTTCCGCTAAATGTTTCCTTGCTTCGTCTATGAAAAAATTGACCGTATCCTGAAAAATCTTCGCCTGAATTTTCGCCTTCAGGGCCATATTCTAAAATTCTGCCTGCGATGAAGAAGAGCTTGTGAACGAACAAAATTAACGTCAGTATGATCCTACAGTAAACCGATGAGTTGCGAAACAACATTCGAAAAATTAAATTTGAATTTAATAACTTTTTTCTTGTTAGCAAAATAACGAAGCATCAGTAGAATTTACAAGAAATCGAAGAAGTAAATCACTAATAATGTTTCTCATGATTTTGTTGATCGCCTTCTGCCTGAAATTTCTAAATCGTTGGCTTTAAATTTCGTTTTCAACGATAAAGGATCGATATCTTTCGGTAATTCGTGTTCGTAGGTCATCAAATATTTGATGGCGGAATTTTCAGATTGTCGAACAATTTCTCTGACAGCTTCGATGATCAAGCGTCTTCCTGGAGAATTTTCATTCTGACGTCATCAAGATACGCAGGAAACGTTGCTGTCATTTTTATACAGTAAACTGCTGTAAATTCCTTTAAAGCTTCGTTCTCACCTATCGTTTTGACCACGTAATCCGGTTGGCCGAAGATTTTCGACGAAATATTCAATCGAAATCGTTTATCGTCCGAAAAGTTTACGATCCGAGTATTGTCGTCGTCAATTTCGGCTCGACATTTTTCTATCCACGATTTTAAAAATTGACTTTTCTTGATCGCGTCTTCTTCATTGTTGCTCGTTATCGACGGCGCGGAAGCGGCGGCCATGTTGCGGCGCGAGAATGATTGTACTGTACGTCACGTGATCCTTTCGAAGAATGAAGAAAATAACGATCTGAGAGGGAGAAGCAAGTTAGAATTATCAACACAAGGACGTTAAATGCAATTGTTGATGTAAACCACTATATTCTGTTTTCATAAAATGTTTGTAAATTTAAAAACGAACTATTGCCATGAAAGTCGCACAGGTTTCGTGAGTTGAGCTGCAAGCTTCATATTTAAAAAATACACTATCATTGATGTATTTCATTCGGGATTTTTTTCTGCAATTTTACAGCTACGATAACACTAAGCCTATGCCTCCTAAGCCTGAGACAGACTACAGATATGCACAGATCAAATATTACACAAAAATTTCGTGGTGGTGAAATTTTAGAAAAGTTCCCTCCATTAATTCTGAAATCATAGATGCAGCGATCCCATAAAAGTAAGTTCAACATACAACAAATTATAAGCTTATTACTGTAATGAAAAAATTCTCGTTTACACAGGCGGCAAGCAGGACAACAGAAAATTCTTTTCAATAATCCGTATATGATCGAAATTTCTTGAGTAGCACTGAAGTTTCAACAGAGCCATCCAAGTAAAGAGGATATTTTTCTAGGATCTATGGCCTCCAGGTTGCTTATGAAAAAATGTTGGCTTTTTAAACAGTATAATAAAGTCCTTCACCACGTAAAACTTGCGTGTCTAATTGAACCTACGTTTTTGAGTTTTCCTTGCGTCTATCACATCAATATCGTGCTATGTTATATTAAAACATGAGCATGGTTTTTTAATTTGTTCTTTTTCTTTTAGTCATAAAATTTTTGAATTATGCTTATAAATTACCAATCCATGTCACATTTGGTTTACCATAAAAATAGCAAAGTAGAACTTGCTTTACAGTTCAGTTACTTATAGCCTTTTTTTAACAAAATGCTTGTAAATGAAAAAAGGACAAAACTGTAGAATTTTTTGTCTCAAACAATTCTCAAATGTTATTTGAGTACTCTCACAAATTTCCAATTCAATGTGATATGAAGCGCATAATCTATTTTTTCTAAATGATTTTCGTCGCGCAAAAAGATGTCCATGCAAAGTTTCCGATTCCGACCTCCGATTTCTACGGGTTATTTTGTTTTTCGAGGTTTATTTGAAAATGAAATCTTGAAAATGTAAAATAGTATTTGCTTTCTACTTTTATTATATTTGCAAGCATTTCAAGATAAACAGGCTATAGCGACACGATAATAGCAAGGCCACAATTTTGTCAAATTTCGGATTTCGGTTTTGGGCGCTGATAAAATTGTGTTTGGCAAAGCGTCCAATTAGAACCAGTTTGACATAAAATCTAAATCTGTTCGATCATTCTAAAATTGCTGTAGCCCCATTTTTAACTGAGTTCCAAAGGCATCATAAAGCCAAAAATTTCATGATGTGCACGAATTTATCTACTATGCTAATGCTTTCGATTTAAGGAGGAGGAAAAGCTTATCAAAAATGTTGGTGTAAGATTTAAAAAAGGTGGACATTTTTGATCTACATTTGTGGCTCGAGTTTCTCATTGTTGGAATTGATTATCACGTATTTCACATGTTTTACAATTTCCACAACTTTGTCGCCGCAAACTTATTCCGGAGTTTCCTGCAGAGAAAAATCAGTAGGTCTGGAATAGCACGCAAAGTTTTGGAACTGTACTTTAATTCTGCATGAGTGTTCCGTGGTGCGATCGCAAAAGTATATTCCTTTTTCACATTGCTTCGTGATTTCAGTACATATTTCTTCGGGGATAGGAAAATTTGAAAAAAGAAAAGACAAAATGTGAAAAAACTAAGAAAATAAAAAATGAGTTAATTGAAGCCGAGCAAAATAAGGCTGGTTTCGCTAATAAAATGTGTAACTTTCTGAGGTTTCGTAACATCTATAATTAAAAAAGCCAGATGGCGAACCTCCCTGGCACGCGCGATTGTCCTCCAAAATATGATGAATTTCAGTGTTCCACAAGTTTTGTTCGTTCAGCTGTTGCGCATTTTGTGAATGATTGTGTACCGAGAGAGTAATAATCATCAATTTTCTGCGACGAGGCAAGAAAATGTAGAAGTAAAGAGGAACTGGCATGCAAAACGGCAGATGGCTTTGTGATATTTCACATCATCAAGGTGAAGAAACCAGTTTTTTTCTTTTCATATCACAAAAGGTGTGGTGTATAAATTCTTTGGACAAACAGTGAAATCAATGTTAGATTTATCCATACAGCAAACAATAGCGAAATTTGGCCGGTTTCGCTTTTCATAATAATTTGAGGCCACACATAGTCACTTTCATAATATGCCGCATAAGCCGATTTACATATTTATATGTATGATAAATGCCTTGTTTTCCATTTTTGTCAAAACTTCACAGGTGTCTAGAGTCTAGGAGATAATTTTGACCTTTGGCATTCTGTAATGAATGAATTATGCATCCATCTGGACTGGCTGCTGAATTACTGGTATCAACATCTACTATTTTTAGCACTAACATTCATAATAAACTTTTTTTGGAAAGATCTATCTGTGCGTATTATCATAGCAACCTTCAGAGCATTGTCTCATCTGGTATCATGTTTTATAGTCTTGTAAAATTTTAATGCAACATAATGTTTTACATGCATCGCTAAACTTTCGATATAAAAATTTGGTGTCTATTTTTAGGGAATTTTTTGGGTGACAGACTTTCGAATGTGTAGAAAAAATGTGTCGGTTATTATGATATTTCGATCATTAATCTTTCTATATATAAAATTATTTCTAAAGTCGAAATAAGAAGAATTTTTCTATGCGACGACGACAGGGTGTCTCGTTTTCTAGAATCTTTTCTCTTCGCTGTAGATTTTACCTACTCTGCTCTACTCCCTTTCTCTTTCTTCATCATAATTTTAGACTTGCGTGACCTACGCACAACTTCTAACATTTGACTTCCAGATGAGGAAGAAAGTAGCGGAAAACCTATAACCAACCAAATTATCAAGAGACCAATTATCAGTAAGTATAACATTTTCTACTATATTATAATCCAAAGTTCTAGAAGTAACTTTCTTCTTGATGATTATGTTGGCCTTTTTTGCTCTTTCACTAATGAATATCATTATCATCCACTGCTTGCTTTTTGGTACGGTTCCAAAAAAAATGTTTTTTTCCTTCATGCTAAGAAGTGCGCATCGTTGCTTGAGAAAATATAAAGGATTGCATTTTCATCAATGATTTATGCTTCATTTATTGATGGCACCTACAGCAGCGGAGAAATGGGTGAAAAAATGCACTATTTTTCACTGCCTGCATCCATAATCAGCCTTTACGTACAACAATAACCGGGCGCCTGACTGTCCGCTCAATATCACCCTGTGAAAAATGAATGAAATGAAATGGATTATTCCCTATAGGCCCTTTGTGCCGGACCGACTATGATGGCGAACCCATGGGGCGGGCGAGGAAAATTTTGCAAATTTCTGCGCACAATACGAAAAATTGCTGGACGGTGCTTCACAAATTTCACAATGAAAAATTACTATAAACAGCTAAGAGGGGCCAAAGTATGTCGTAGGGTGCGGACCATGCCTTCATCTGAAAAACGGCATCGCAACATCATTTTCCGTACTGTAAATTTTGGTGCGTAGTTTTTCTATACACGTTTTTATTTTCATGCTTATTTGATCTTTGTCGCCTAAAGTCTTGCTGAAACTGCATTGCGAGGGTGATATGTGTCAAAAATGATAACATCGGGTCAGTAAGTTTTCTGTTGATCTTTATTTCATGGACCCTGATGCTGTATATATACGTATATCGCTATACACAGTACGCACGCACATGCGTGAAAATTTTGACGGAAAATGTGCTTCCGGTATATATTTTTACATTAGGAAAGTTTCATGATCTATTTGCAAAAGTTACATCATAATTTGTTTTGAGCGTCTATCATTTCTGTCAAATTTTCACATAGGATTCTTTTTCATGCTTTGCATTTATTTTCCCATTGTTGAGTAGATGCCGTGACTGAACTTTTTCTTCTGGTGCTGCTTTTTTTTCTGAGCGATAGTATAGGAAATCACTTGTCTAAACCACACTTGCCTCAATTCTTTCAAAAACCTGAAAATTAATGATCACAGAATTGTAATTCTGAAAATTTGGATCTTCATGAAAAAATTCATCACAATTTTAAATTCCGATTCATTAAGGGTCATTTATACTTGCTTTTTTCGACGGAACGGAACCGATCGCCAACAGCTCGAAACGTTCAGCCTGAAAATCAACTTTCGATCGCAAAAAATAACTGCACTTTTCTAGAAAATGACCGACGGTAACCTCCAACCGAACAGAACGAAAATTTCCCTTTTGTTGGTTAACGTTGTATCGATTGCATTCCGTTCCGTTCCGCCGGAAAAGGCAAGTAAAAATGACCCTTTACTC
The DNA here is from genome assembly GCA_963922205.1 of Romanomermis culicivorax. NCBI lineage: Eukaryota > Metazoa > Nematoda > Enoplea > Mermithida > Mermithidae > Romanomermis > Romanomermis culicivorax. Next base: position 484,530 of record CAWUHX010000191.1, read on the forward strand.
TCTTGATTCGTTTTGAAATTATCGACGCAGCGATTCCATGAAAGTAAGTGCAATAAGAAAAAACTAATAAGTTTATTACTGTAACCCATGAAAAATTTTTTCCGACAGTGAGCGGGAAACAGAACAGCAGAAAAGTTCCTCCAATAACCTGGTTTAGTCGCCAAAATTTTTCGAGTAGCATTCAGGTATCGATGCATTGCTTTCCAAATCGACAGTGAATGAGCATAATGGTTTCAATGATGTTGGCCTTTCGCATTCTCATGAAAAAATTTGGCGTTTTTTTTACTGTATAAAATTTTCCAATAAGTGAAAATTGGGTATCAAATTGAAGCTACTTTTTTAGCTTGCGCTGCGCCAATCGTTTTAAATTGAATGGGCTATGAAAAATCAAAATTTTCGAAAAAAATTAAAATTTTCTATCGAAAACCAATGTAGCCCTCTAGTTGTACAATGTTCTTGTTGAATAACTCCCGAAAAATTCAACCATCAATATCAAAATTCAACCATCAATATCAACTCCCGAAAAATTCAACCATCAATATCATAAATGTAGATTTTTTCAGGTAACATTGAAGTTAAGGAAGAGAACCCTTCGAAAAAAATCGGAACTTCTGTACTAATTTTTTGATTTCTTCACCGTTTAATCTTCAAGGAAGAACCGGCGAAAATTATGTAAGCAAGTTTAAGAATTTACTGTGTATTCTGTGGTTCACAAAACTCTCCAGTTTACAACAAAAACTGCGTATACTCCATTTTTTTAAAATTATTGTGCGATTTAGTCTCTATCCAAATGTTCTGCGACGTAGTAGTCTAGTCTCCATGCAACGTTCAAGCTGAATTCTGATAAGCAGTTTGTCTAGCGCATCTGCTGCTATTTTTAGCTAGTTTTCCAGTAATTTCCTTTCATTCGTGGCAGCCGGCTGTTATGTTTTCAATTTGCCAAAAAATCTTGATTTTCTCAAAAGCAATTTTTTGTGGAAAGCACGCGCCCGAAAAGAAACCTAATTGGAAACATAACAGTTCGCTAAGCACATTAATTGGCCGCCGTCTCTTTCTATTTTTATTCGCTAGCGTGCCGTTCCTATTGTAACGTTTTGAAATCGCGGTCTATAAATATACTTTCTCCATCTAATTAATGTTGTAATGCATATATAGGCGGGGTTAGAATTCTAGACGAAAACAAATCCCCTATTGTGCGTGAGCCGTCGCGTTTTTAGATTGTTCGCTGATCGCGCGCGCGGCAATTTTTTCAAACCTCTCTCTGACGTTTCAAGTCTTGCTCATCACGTCACATATTTTCGTCATTGTCAAATTGTTTCTTTTTTTGCGCTGGAGCTTGTTACTTGCTTCAAAATCACGTTCAATTGTGCGGTAGTGACGTCATTTGGGGAAGTTTGAACTGCCGGTCCGGATTATAGCACGTAGAGATCTTAATCCGTTTTGTGGCGATATTTTTCGTTTTATGCCTGAATTTTGAGAAAAAAAGAAGTTAATGATTATCCTGTGGGGTTAAGTTGAACTTTTTTCTTTCTTACATACAATAGAAAAAGTTCGTTTTTTCTTATATGCAAATTGTGCATCATGATTGGGTTGCTTGCGTTGTTATTCTTTGAAAAGCGAGTCAATCAACTACTGATGAAGTAAGCGAGTATTTAACCTGGTAGTTTGCAAAACATTCAAAACAGACAATTTTCTAATCTTTACTTACCTAAAATTTTAACGTTTCATTGTCATAATGTTTGAAGACATTTTGTAATGAATTATTTATCAGTTTTATAATTTGTTGGCCTGATGTTCACACTCAGATAGTAGAAGAAGTAACTTTGAGTATGATTACAGATCCAAAAATGGTGAAATCGTTGCCCGGATAAACCCGCTCTCAACTTTTCGATTGTCCCTAGCCTTATTTATTCGATTATTTTCGAAATAAGCTCGGCTTTTGGCATAATTTGTACATTTTCGACTCTAGAGCACTATTTTTAAGCACACAGAAATCCTAGCTCCTCGATCCACTGTATCTAACCTTGTCGTCGTGCAGAAAAGGGATACATTTTTCAGGTTGACGTGTGTTTTGTATAAATGCGGCGAAAAACGTGTTACCGCACTTTTTCCATCAAGTCAAAAAAAGAAATTAGATCATTAGGTATTGGCGCGCTCGCTGGAGTTTAGGCTTTTTGGTAGTAATTTTTTCGGCATTTGTGTTTTTTGAACACAAAGGCTGAAATTTGTATCTTTTTACTCAGGACAATGGAAAGTTCCCTGCTTTTTTGTGCTTTGCTCTTTTCCCTTCCATAGACTCCTATTTATTTGGATAGAAGAAAAATTTTCCCGATCCCACGGTTCCGACGTTATAGACGAAATTTTTTGAATGTGGAGAGAAATTTTTTGTTCTATTTTTATCACATTTTCGGCGCCTTGATTTCGGGCGTTTGTTTCTCTTACAAAGAGATGCTGCTATAAAAATGTCTAGTTGAACTTGCTTATCAAATTATTTTTCTTATCATTAGAAAAATTGAAGCGTAGTTTGTATGTTTCAAAATTCGATTTTGCGAGTAAAGAAAGAATTGTACATCGAAAAAAAGAGTAGAAAGAAGCTCGCATGCGCACCAACAAAGCTCTGTGTGTTGTAGAATAGGCTATTTTTAGCATGTCTATTAGATTTTGAATATAAATATTCTCGATGCTCAAGTTTACTGTGAAAGGCATCGTTTGAGGGTAGGTCGCGCTGACGCGGCGCTATATTTGTGCTGACGTTAGCTGGGTTTTCAATTTTGCTTGCACGACGTCCTCCTCGGTTCGATAAAATTTCATCATCTAAAGAAGGTTTATGGAGTGGTAGTTCGTGACATAATCAGCCTGAGAATTGACTGCTTTTCTGTGACTCCGTAGTGGGTTTTTTTAATTTTAAAGAAACTTTCAACCTGGAAAACTCTGTGGCAAATAGAGTTTCAACGTTCTAAACGGTTCTCTTGAAAAGATCTGAACAAAATTTCGATTGGTTCAAGATTTGCAGTGTCTTGAGCATAGTTTTTTTCGGGTTACCGTAGCATAATAGTGTCTCTTAAATTTTGTTAATGTCCTGCTAAGTCTCAAAAACGTACAACTAGTCAAAAGTCATTTAAGTCGAAATATTTTTTTTATTCGCCCGAAACATTATTCGCTTCAAGGTGGTGAACCACTAGGTTTTCTCACCACCACAAATTTTCGTGGAGTCGAATAAATTGGCCAAAAACTTATGCATGATTTGAAGAGTATTTTTCAAAACTGATCGTTACTGCTGTCCCAACCAAGGTTTATGCTAATGAAACCAGAACCTTGCTAATGGGAATTTTTTGACGTTAGCGCGCGTGCTAATGACTAAAAGGGAGAAATCTTTAAGAAAAGTTCCAGAAGAAAGTTAGATGAAAGATATCACCAAATTGTCTTGAAAAATCGAAAATCGTTGTTTTCACAAATAACAACTTCGTCAATATCCTCATTCTCTTCCTCACTTTTGCATAGTGAATGACTGGGGTTCGAATCTGAATCGGCTTCGGCTCCAACCTCTTGGACACTACTCGAGTAATTTAAAAACAGCTGTTTTGACGTATGGTGAAATTTACACAAACCGGTAATTGTGAATAGCAAATATAATTACTTTTTTGAAAAAATCAATCAACAACCTACTTTTATTCGAATAGAACGTGACTTTAGTGATCCCTAAAAGTTTTACTGTCAAACTAACCACTGAATATTTGCATGTCGGTTAACCAACCAAGTGCATAAAGTACGCATGAGCTAATTTAATTAGAATCAAATGAGAGTCTTCTTCTTTTTGAAAGTACCAACATCAAGCATGATTTGATGAGTCGATAATGTAATAAATCAGGTTATTAGAATTGACAAACCCACACATTAGTTTGAGACCAACAATGTATCACTTGTTAACTGTGCTAATTGAATATTTTTTCGTTAGCACGAGTGTTGATGGGAGTCGTGCTAAAAAAACTTTGGTCCCAACTGTTCATGTCGAAAATTTGCATTCCTAAACCTTTTAAATCATCTTGGGAAGGGCACGACGTACCCCTTGCTAGGCCTATGCTTCAAGCTTCCGCTTAAGGTCACACTGTGAACTCCTACTCCAGTAACCTGTATTTGCACAACAATGCATTGCGGAGCGAGATATGTCATCAATTTGATTGGTCGAAAAATTTTATATCATCAATTTGATTAGTCGAAAAATTGTAGTCCACTCCTTCCTAGCCCTCAGCCCAAGCCTACACCTAAGCCTAAGCCAGAAAATTTGCCACAAGTACTAAAAAAATCAATAAATCTTTTCCACCAATCAAATGGATGATAGTTCTCGCTCCGCAATGCTTTCTATATGCACATATTTTCGCCTTGTGCACATTTTTGCTCATTTTTTACATATTTTTATGATGCAAGTTATAATTTTTATTAAGCTTCCAATTTTTTACATGGGACCTACGTTAGACAACATTTGTAATCAAATAATGTCCAAATTGCGCTGAAAACTATAATTTGTAAATCTTGTTAAGCCTTTTGCTGGCATTGAAATTGTAACTGATGGACAAGTAGTTAAATGTAATGCATGTGATTCAACGATCAAAGTCGATGAAAAACAGCAACACATTCAGTCCCTCAAGCACAAGGCTGCTTTTGTACGGCTGAAGAAAGTACCTTCTTCTATTTTAACTGATCGTCGTCAGAGTCTTAAAATTGAAAAATATTGAAATGCTAAACGTGATTTGTTTTAATAATGCCAGTGAAGAAAATTTGTAATGTCTGTTTGGCTTCCGAGTTATATAAAGCATAATTTGTACGTTTTTGGCAAAAACTTTCTGCACATTTTTTGGCCTTTTTTGCACATTTGCTTCTAGTTTATTGTACATAAACATCCGGGCTCCAATGATGAATCAACACCGGATATCCGGACAAGACTTCTTCGGTACCAGTTGACTAGTATCTCAACATCTGATCGAAACTTGGATGAACTGATACGAGGATACTACTACTGGATAACGTTTTTACGTTAGGAAGAAAAAGCGATCAGAAACTGATGTCGATTTCTTCATTAGACATTTTCCGAAAAGTATACAGGCGGGTGTGCTGTCGCTATTTTTGGTACCGTCCCAACAACGCCACCGTCCCAACTCGTCCACTTTCGTGTCCCAACACCGCCACCGTCCCAACTCCGCCACTTTCTTGTCCCAACTTTCGCAGTCTTTCAAAAAGTTTATTTTTGTAACACGTTAAACTTAACCAAATGTGCTTATCATATCTATGAATGAACAATATTTTAAGATATAAGTGTATAAATGAACAATATTTTAAGATATAGGTGTATGAATGAACAATATTTTAAGATATATAACAGAAAATACAAATCCGGATCATTACGCGCCGCAATTATCACTAAATTACTCTTTAATTCCTGATTCATAAAATTTTCAATAGGACCAAAGTCACCCATGATTTGATTACACAAATTCGAATCAATTGACAACAAGAAATGAAAACAGACACGTATATTTGTATTTTAATGTGCAAAGCACACAGTTATTTTGGTAATATGCTAATGAAGTAAATTCCAGTCTCACGCTCGTTGTTCTATTTTTGGTTATATTGGTAAAAATCGTTTGTATGATTAAGTACGACTTTACAAATGAAGATTATATAGATATACCATGTATTTATTGCTTTAATGATAATATCAGTTTTTGCCATCCTATGAATTAGCAATGTCATGTTGTTAAGTTACAAAAAAAATTTTGTTACAAAAAACAAACTTTTAGAAAGATTGCGAAAGTTAGGACAAGAAAGTGGCGGAGTTGGGACGGTGGCGGTGTTGGGACACGAAAGTGGCGGAGTTGGGATGGTGGCGGTGTTGGGACGGTGGCGGTGTTGGAATGGTGGCGGAGTTGGGGCACGATCCTATTTTTGACTGATTAGAAATATTCGAATTTCGCCCTACTTTCTACTTGGCCTAGCAACCACTGAGAGAACTCCGGAACAAACCAACCTTCGAGATGGCTAGTATTGAATAAACTAACAACCTTCAATCTATACAACTGAAGTGAGGTCGATTTTTATAAAAAGCTCTAATATAATCCATGAAAAATTGGGCCCGTCCCAACACCGCCACCATCCCAACACCGCCACCATCCCAACTCCGCCACCGTCCCCAACTCCGCCACTATCGTGTCCCAACACCGCCACCGTCCCAACTCCGCCACCGTCCCAACTCCGCCACTGTCCCAACACCGCCACCGTCCCAACTCCGCCACCGTCCCAACTCCACCACTGTCCCAACTGCCACTTTCTTGTCCTAACTTTCAAAAAGTTTGTTTTTTGTAACGCGTTAAACTTAACCAAATGTGCTTATCAGATCTATGAATGAACAATATTTTAAGATATAAGTGATAATTTTTCCGTGTCAATGTATCATATTTATTCATCAATTCCGAATGCAAATTTCAACATTAACCCAATAGATGCACTAAATGACGCAAATAATCTGTTATTCTGGCCATCAAATCGTTCCCGTTCTACTCTTTAATTCCTGATTCATAAAATTTTCAATAGGACTAAAGTCACCCATGATTTGATTACACAAATTCGAATCAATTGACAACAAGAAATGAAAACAGATCCGCATGTTTGTATTTTAATGCGCAAAGCACACAGTTATTTTGGTAATATGCTAATGAAGTAAATTCCGGTCTCACGCTCGTTGTTCTATTTTTGGTTATTTCGGTAAAATCGTTTGTATAGTTAAGTACGACTATACAAACGAAGATTATATAAATATACCATGTATTTATTGCTTTAATGATAATATCAATTTTTGCCATCCTATGAATTAGCAATGTCATGTTGTTAAGTAAAAAAAAACTTTGTTACAAAAAACAAACTTTTTGAAAGATCGCGAAAGTTAGGACAAGAAAGTGGCAGAGTTGGGACAGTGGCGGAGTTGGGACGGTGGCGGTGTTGGGACAGTGGCGGAGTTGGGACGGTGGCGGTGTTGGGACACGATAGTGGCGGAGTTGGGACGGTGGCGGAGATGGGACGGTGGCGGTGTTGGGACGGTGGCGGAGTTGGGGCACGATCGAAAAATTACGAAATTCCGAAGTTTCGCAAAAACCGGAAACTCGATCGAACACTGATCACTGAAAAATATGAAACGGGTAGGGCAGGTCGATTTTTTGGACCAAAATATAGTCAACAGAAATTTTATGGATTGATGTTGAGTTTTATTTGTTAAAGAGAAATGATTTTTCTATTCTGCGACCACTGATTCAATACACAACTGCCAAATTACAAAGCCAACTTTACACTGGTAAAATTACATTTTTCTGCGCATGTCAAGTGCACCTTTGTTGGTGTTTGAACTTTGTCTTCTACTTGAGTGTAATGATCCGACCCCTGTGTGCAAACTAAATTCCCCATGTTCGTTCGTGAAAATGCGTAGGCGGCAATTTTACTACGCGCCTCTTGTTGTTCTGTCAATGGCCTCTTTTTTCCACGCTTATTTTCGTGTTTCGACGTCTTGTCCATTATTTTTTGCCTCATTAAATATTCCCGCCTATATTTTCTATTGAGAGGTGTATATTGTGTTTTGTGCGCGGATGAATATTTCCTCGGCGCACTACTAACTCTAAAAACGCCGTTTTTTCCTTGTTATTACACAGCCAAGGCAGAAAAAATGCGAACATCTCATTTTTTATGTAGTGTTGTGTAGCCAGCCTCCATTTCTTTACTATAAATAACCGGATCGCGTTTAAGCGAAATTTATACTTTTCGGAAAATGTGTGTGGTGGAGGCATTTTTCGCTTTTAAACGTTGTTTCTTTTGTGGAAGAGAGGAGCTTTTTCACATACGCAGGTGTCGAGTTTTTTCCTGCCCATGACTTTTTCCCCCGGATGGATTTTTTCTAGGTGGCCGGAAATTCACCTTCTCTCTTTTCCAGACCACACTGATTCATCATGTTTCTCTATTTTGTGTGTAAAAAGCCCGCCGGCCACTGCTGTTGTTTATCCATCAACAATGTTCATTATGCAGTACCGCCTCCTGCCAAGGTAACAAGAAAGTAACGTGCTTCTAAAGTGTATTCTCTGTTACGAGGTATCATTTGTTGAAGCGCATGATTTTTGATGACCGAGGCTCTAAGCACTGATGTTTTTAATCTTTCTTGTCTTCTCCACAGTTTTCGGCCACTAGCACGGAATAGAAATTGCGAAATCAAGTTTTTTTTCAAAAATGACCAATGCATTATTCATGAAAGTAAGTTTAACACGGAAAGCGCGTAAGCTCATAACCGTAGTCAATGAAATAATTTTTGTCAGTGACCGGCCAATCCAACGGCTAAAAATTTCTTCAATAACCGGGTTAAGTGGTCAAAATTTCTGGAGTTGCATCCAAATGTTGATTTCCCATTTCCATACAGAAATTTAGAGCTTTTCTACAGTATAAAGTTTCATACTAAGTGTAAATTGCGTATCAAATTGAACTTACTCTTTTGGTTTTCCCTGCGCTTGTCAATTTAAATTAAGTGGACTATAGTTAGTTTTTTGCCTAACTGGGCATACAAAATCATCTACCTTTTAATTTTTTTTTCTACTTCCTTGTTCCTGCATCATCAAATTTTTAAGCGATAATTCATTATCAAACGTATTAACTTTATGGACCTCACCTTCCTAGCGCGGTAACTTTACGTCGTAAATTTTGTTTGATTGCGTATCAGTTTCGTCGTTTGACATTCTACTACATACATACACATTGTCACCAAAAACATTTCTCTTTCGAAAGAAAATTTTCACGTATATAAATGAGCAGCGTAGTGTAGGATGCACATTTGCTAGATATTGTCGTTTTCTTCTTAAATGATAAATTAGCTGAACAGTTGCTTTAGAAATATGTTGTGGTGCCTAGCCCATAATCATCACCGTTTTTGCTGTTTTTTTCTGTTGCAGAATTAGCAGATGGAAGTTTTTTGCTCTTTTGTAAAAATGGTTACTTTTTCTCAAAGAATTTTAGACGCCGAACTCAACAAATCCAGATTCCATCGAAATCACTTTTTTCGTGCGAAGTTTGTCAACATGAAATTTCTGTGAACACTTAACTTTTGATGTTTCATTTTCAACTTTCTCTAGATAAAAAAATCGTGATGTGGTCTCGCATCCTTTTTATGATTTTCACATACATTCTAATGAACCGGACCGGAATCTTAACTTTCCCGTCAACTTTCTTCTAGGAACGACATGCAAACACATTAAATTTCACAATCTAATTAATAATTATATTCTCGATTTGGATCATTTACTGTCATTCCGGATTAGACGGCCGTGAATGCCAAACCCGCGTTTTCAAGGCGAAGGGCGCCACTTGCTATTTTTAAACGTTTCGCCTTTGTGTTGGTGTCACAAGGCACAATGCCCATTATTGTATGACTGAGTCGTGGAAAAGTTCAGAATGGAGAAAATAGTGTACGATACTCTCGTTAACTATTATAGAAACCAAAACGGGCAATGTTTATCTCACTGCGTAGGTCCTTCTTTTTTCTGCCAATTGTGCATGTGTCCTCGTTGTTGTTCCACATTTAACAACTAAATCACCTTTTTTCACATTGTTGCGTGTTTTTGAGTCACGGTGCCAATTATGCAGAGACAAAACACACCAAGACCAGTTTTTTCGCGCGCGCGACCAATTATCTCCTGTGACCTGGCAGTAGTGGAAAGGGGCAAGTTCAAGGAGAGATCATTTTGTTCAAATGATCTTGCATAATTTACTATTTCGGGACCTTTTCATTTGCATTTAGTCGTACTTGCTGCTGCGAATGGGAAGCACGGTTCTTCATTTGGTAGGTGAAAAGCGTATTACCAGCGCTGTTGCGTAAACTACCATAGCTTAAACTGTTGTTTAATTTTTATTTGACGTACTAATATTTTCCCACCTTTTTGGAATTAAAATCGTCATTTTTCTTCATGAAGGCTATTTTATTTACCATGTTTAGATTACTGGATAAATAACATCCTAGAATTTTCAGTAGTGAAGATTCGAATTTTGTTCCATGTTGAACCCGGAGGTTGTCAGCTGTAGCTCGAAAGAAAGTTTGTTGTGGATGAATTTGCCCTACCTCATCCTTGCTGGCAATCATGCTCATCTGTAACCGGAGATTCGATCGTAGTGAAAGACTTGACGTTAATTTTTTTACGTTTCGAGTTTGGTTCGAATCCAAAGACCTCCCTAGTAAATTTTGCTTCAAAGGTTTTCGTTTTCCGAAAATCCCCGACCGGCCATGACATCTCCAATCAGCTAGAAAAAGGAAAATTATCATCTTAAATGAATTTTGGCAAGTTCGCGCTAAGATTTTCCCTTTTTTCATGATTTTTAAGTTAAATGAGGCCATTAATCACAAAAGCTTTTTCCACCTTTTACCCAAATTTCTTGCATGTTTTGCTAGGTCTTTATTTTTATCATTAGCCACGCGCCTGCTTACTGTTTCTGAATCTATTTTTAAGCTTCTCACAGGACACAGAAAATTTGATTTTACACACCTTGGCTTTTCTAAGGGCGCATCCTTTATAAATTTTTTTTGCAATAATTGATTTGTTGGTTAAATCTCCGAATTTATGAATCAATTTTTTCATAATTTTTTTCTGTAACTTAATTGTTTCTGCGGAATATGTTACCGTTTTTTTTATTATCTGTGCTTCACTACGTTTCCAAATGGATCCTGGCCATGGGCCAATAGTTGAATTTTTTCGCAATTTTTGGTTCTGTAAGATCTGGGCCCATTTTTTCGAAGCGCACTGTGGAAAAAGGTGTCTCTTTCGCTGCAAGAGACACTATGTGCAAGAGTGACTTTTTCCTGTTCATTGATTAGCTTAATATTTTTACTTTCTTTTTTCAGAACTTGGTCATTTTTACATACTTTACTCAAATTCACAGATTTTATACGTTTCGATTTTCACTGGTATCATGAATCTTGATTTTTACGTTAAATACTGTTCGCTGGCGTCCAGCGATTACTGTGCGACGACAGATAGCGGTCGCAGTAGTGCTACGGTTTCGCCTATGTTGTCTTCGAGCGACGTTTCGTCGGCGGCTACACCAAATTTCGCTGCCGTCGGTAGTTCCATTCACCAATCGCCGATCGCCGCCATGCTCATCAACGCGGCGTCGATCAACAACAAACAGCCGGGTCCCATTTCGCCGACAACCAGTTGCGATAGCGGCAACGGTGGCGGGAGTGGAACTACCAACCCAAAATACAAAACCGAAATGTGTCGATCGGTGTTCGCCAAAATTCCATGCAAATACGGCGACAACTGCCAATTCGCACACACCGAAGATGAAATGCGCAATAGGCCCCGAAATAACAAATACAAAACCATCAATTGCAAAAATTTCCATTTGAAAGGGTATTGCTATTACGGACCGAAATGCGATTTTAGGTGAGATTTTTTGGGATTTTATAGATTTATGCAATACAGAGTGAGCCAAAAAAGGCGACCGGTACAGACTCTCATAGCTCTCAAACGGGTGAAGCTTTTTCAATGCGGTTTCCTGCCGTATTGACCGACTAGAATCAAAAATACTATACGTCGATTTTTTTGGAAATAAATTTCGAAAAATTGACAAAATTAACATGTTTTACAATCGAAAAGTACAATAAATCCAATCATGAAAAGCATATAACGTCTGTAAACTACAAGAGAGCCATTTTGGTGTGTCCTACTTTCTGTTTCATCAATAATTTTAATCATCTTTCGATCTGGTCAATGGCAGAATTGGTTTTGTTTTGATATTGTTTTTTTTTCCAATTTCAAAACAAGCTCTTGACTTTGGCGAAATTTCGCCCCATATTGAAACAAGAAGTTAATGATTTTAAATCACATGTAACTTACAGATCCAGGTGACTTTTAAAGTATTATTGTGTGTGAAAAGCTTAACAAAACTTTTCTCATAATAGGACAACTTTTACTTTGATTTCACAATTTTTACCTTTTGAAAAATGACCACTTTTACTAAATTTCTGTTTGTACAGTAACCATAAGTGCTAGGAGCATAAAATTTGGTCTTTAGAGCAAAGATAAACAGGACATTCTAACAGTGGCGGATCCAGAAATTTTTTTCAGGGGGGTGGTGCTCAAAATTAAGTATTTTTTCAAAAAAAAATTCAAAATATTTTTCAAATTTACCTGCAGGAAAAAATCGTATTTCAAAAATTCGGGGGGGGGGGCGACGGCCCCCCCCCCGCCCGCCCCTAAATTCGCACGTGCTTTCTAATGCAGCAATCCGCATTAGAGGAGCTTCATCCGCTCAAAAGTTATGGCAGTCAGCACACGTCAAAATTCGCATGGTGTAGATTTGTGAATACATTCAGTGGATTCGGAAAGATATTGTAGATCAGATCAACTTCATTCAAAATATACTGAATATTCTTAACTTTATGATTGTAGTCAAGTTTATAAAAACATCTTCAGATGTCAAAAAACAAGCAAAACACAGCAGAATTTTGATCTACATCACTAGAATATAACGAAATTCGAGGTCGTAGTCGTATAATATATGCAATAATTCTATTTCCAAATCACTTCAAGCATTGTCAATAAAAAATCTAAAGATTTAGCTCATCTCAAATTACTCTAGTATACGTATATAAAAATATCGCAATTTTCGGGAGTTTTTTCAAGAATTTTTGCACTTTCCAGTCGAAAAATTTATCGTTTTAAAAAAGCATTTCAGAAACTTGAATTTCCCAAATTGATATATATGGTTCGAAAGTAAGCTTGGACAATGTGCTCAAATTTATTGGTTGTGTGGTAGGCAATAGCTACAGTTATTGCTGGAACCTTTTGGTTATTTGCCTGATTATTTAATTTTATTTGCTACGTTTTCAGGTCGTAATTGTTTATATTTTTTGTACGAATTTTTGAAAGTTGACTTCAAGCATTTTTTCGGTTCTATAGGTGGTTGAATAATGCAAATGTTGGCTGAAACAGAAGCACATTTCTAAAGTCTCTTAGTAAAGACATTGATCGAAAGTTTTCTCATTAATTCGTGGGGAATTGGTAATTATTATGTTCTTCTGTCCTGCAAATTTTTAACCTGCGAAACCTCAAGTCTGGGATAGCTAATCAGTTGACAGTTTTTGAAACTTTCCAAGAATGTAAAGTAACGGAAAATTGTTTTCGTGTCAAAATTGACAAAATTTTGACGAATATCATATTTTTCGATGACAAGTTAATCTTACGATTAATATTTGTCGTTTTCGCCCTACTTAATCGGGTGTATTGTGAATTAATTATGCAGAAATTGTGAAAGTAATACACTGTTTAAAAACACAATTACTTTTTGCAAGTATTTTGTGGTTCTTTCTGCTGAAAAACGTCGAAACGAAATTAAAGATTGCATAGCCTGCACGTATGAGAGAAAATTAATTATTTTTCAGACATAATGAGCCTCTGCCGCCCAATTTTTCCGGTACGTCGAATTCTGATCGATTCCGATTCTCGAGCGTCTCGCCGCCATCCTCTTCGGCGGTCGCCAGCTTCGCAATGACGACGAAAAATAATCCGAATTTCGTTGACTCGTCGTCCTCCTCAATTTTCGCGACGACTAATCAACAACTGCCGCAGTATGATCATCATCGTAGCAGCCCGTTCAATTTTTTGTCGTTAACGTCGACGGCCGACGCTACGACGGTTAATAACAGCAACAACAGTTCCGGTGGTTTTTTCTCCACGTTTTCTCCGCGATCGGATTCGACAGCGACGGCTGCTCAACAGCGACAATCATCTTACTTTTATCGTCGTACGGGATCCGACGGCGATAGTCCGGCTCCGTCCGATTACGATTCGTACGTGCAAGTTTGAAAAAAAGTAACACAAAAAGAAGAGAAAGGAAGGAAGAAAAATTTCGGGGGTTTTCTCGGCCTTTTTTAAAAATGAACATTCTTTCGATTCTCGGAAAAAATTATCACTTAAGAAAAACGTACCTCGTCGTTGTGTGTGTAAGTTATATGTTGCTGGTATTTTAAAAAATATATAGCGTAATATAGAGTCGTTTTATTGAAAAAATCGCCTTTATATATCATATTTTCCAGGTAAAATAGGCCAGATTGTACGTGTTAAGACTAAAGTGAATTTTAAAATTTGATGCTTACTGTAATACTTCTCTTGTTACACGTACAATTTTCAATTGTTATCATTCTTTTACGAATGAATATCAATAACATCATCCGTTTTTTAATGTAAATTTAAGCCGTACAAAGGTCTTCTTCATTATCCCATCTTGTTTTTCTATACTTTTATCATCCGCATGTGTACACATTATTTTGTATTTTACGATAAATTATCATCATTATAATTATTATATTCTAATTTAGTATAGTTATATATCATTTTTTTATTTAATCGCGCGTTTCCCTCTGATTTATACTCTATCGAGTAAAAGAAAAAATCAACGAAAAAAAACATTTATGAAGCTTCGTTCCCATTTCGCGAAAATTTTTTGTTGACTCATTTATTTTTGCGTAAAATTTCCCGTCTTTGCTCTCTCTATTTGGCGCTTTTTTAATCTGTTTTTTCGGATGAGAATAATGGCGTGTAATTTTGACGAATTTTGTATTTTTATTGATTAGAAAATTTTGTAATCGTTGATTCTGAAGGTATCCGAATTTATTTTTGTTAGTGATTCGAAATATCTCAAAAAGACAGTTTTTTAGAATCAACGTATTTTGCGCGAATTATTCTTATTTTTTATCTAATCTCTACGTTATATATATATATATACAAAATAAACATTATCGGCAAGTTTTCTGTGTGTCGTCATTTTTTGGGGACTTGTACATCCCGATAGAACATGAAGGTGCAATTTTCTTTTTCTGACGTTTAATTAATTACGCCATTGTCCACAGTAAGAATGAAAAAAAATTTATATACGAGTTTTGAAACATCTGGCGAATCGGGTGAAAACAAAAGTTTTATTTTGATTTATGTGCGCGCGCAGGCCTGCGCGCTCTATAAAAAACTGGTTTGTTAGAAGTTGGGTTCCAAAAAAATGTTTGCCCAAGGTAAAGTAAATTTGCAGGGATTATTTTGTATTTTCGGGGTTAGAAATGCTAAAATATGATGTGCGACCAAGAAGTAAAATTCGGTATCCTACTGTAGAATTAAAATACAGCAATTGGTACCTTGCTGGCATCAAATTGGATTTCTGTTCCCCACTTTTTTGAACGCTCAACTGAGAAATACAGCTGTCATATTTTAACCGTTACTGTATAATTTTAGGAAAGTCTTCAAAAGAAAAGTGACCTTGATGGCCGTTGTTCTGGCGATCATCGTCAAACACCTGTTTTTGCCGATGCACACTTTGGGTATGGTATTGTAATGGTTATATTATTTTTATTGTTGTGGAAATGCAACATGTGCCGACCATGTGTCCTATTTACTATTTACTTGGACAAGATGGGGGATAATGAGCAATTTCGAGGAGGAAAAAACCATTGCCGGGTTCTTTGACCTTTTGTATGTTGTCTCCAAAACATTGGACATTATTGGCTATAATGAAAAATGAGGCAATAGTCAGTATTGATGTGAACTATATATTATTAAGAAGACTTAATTCATAATATGAGAACCGAGGGTTTGACCTCATCTCAACGAGATCTTAATGTGTTTGAACCAACCGATCGATTGGTTCACAGCATCCTATTATCTTATCAGGCGATCAAAATGTATATTTATTTTGTAAGTTACAGTAGCGGAAACAAATTTATCAACTGGAAAAAATTTTCTCACGGTTTTTTGAAACATCCTCACGCAAAGTTTATTTTTAAACTTGTGGTGCTTCTTTTAAATTAATGATTTTCGAGCGCCTCTCTCACGACTCCATGTTTTCTAAAAATAGATCCCCGAGGCGCGGCTGCGCAGTTTTTTCGGCTGACCAACGGGCGCCGTAAATTAGCATTTCCGCGCTTTTCTCACATTTTTCTTTGTATAGATATTTGCTAAAAGCTTCATTTTTGGGACAACAGTTGCGCGCGCCTTCGTGAAGGAGCAACATTATGCTAATCCATTTTTTGATTTGCTATTTGAAATTTTTTTCTGACTTCTTTGATTTTAAGAAACAATTCTACATTTGACCAGGTTATTTGAGAAATTTTTCCGTTGTTCAGTTTGTCGCTAGAAAACGAGGGAGTTTTCCAATTGATTACAGTAGTGGGCTTGCTTTTTTTCCTATTCCAACTTACATCGGTTGTTCGCTGCATCTGTCACTCGAGATAAACGGCTGGGCTAAAAATAATTTCCCTCTTAATTCACGTTTGTAAGGTTGTGAATTTTCTCAAATTAAATTTATAATTTCAACGTATAGCAAAAATTGCCGTAATGATAATCATGCTATAGGATGATTTGAATTCTAGAAAAGGTCAGTTCATTTTAGTTTTCATTTTTCTAAGGCGATTGATTTTGACGGTATATTTGACATTATAATCTAAGAGGACCGGAATGGAATATTTATTCTTAAAAAATGACTATACATATAGTCTGTTTTTTATAAAATGCTTGTAAAACGGAAAACTAATTAAACAAGTTCACCATCGAAATCGCTTACACAAAGTTTTTCTACTAAAAAAATTGTAAGTTTTAGTTTACGGGTTAGTTTAGTAAGCTCATAAATTTTCAGTCCTGTGCGGCATACGGTGTAGAAAAAATTAGCAAAAATAGAAATACTCAAGAAATACAGACCACCATTAAAAAAATGTGCAAAATTCAAACGCAATTTGCGAAAAAATGGCGAATTGCTTGAAGCAAGTCAATATGCAGATCATCCTTGATGGAGTTAAATAAGCGTAAGTCGCACAGTTGTTGATTTTGAAGTTGAGTTGATATTTCTAAGAAATAAAAAAAAGTTCCGTATTTATTTGAATAAACGCCGCCGCGTCGAAAAATTGGGGGTGTCCTCAAAAGGGCAATTCTAAGAAATCCAAAACAGCGATTTTCAATGAACCAATTTAATTAGGGGATTGAAAAAAATCGGAAATTCCCTTATTATTTGCAAAATTAACATTTTTCCTACAAGCATGATTTTCAACGATGAAGGATCACTCTAATGAAAAAATACTCGATCTTTTTTCAATATTTCAGTATTTTCTGTCGTGAAACAAGGATAAATATATTGTTGGGAACTGCGTTGGGTTCTAAAGAACGAAACCCATAGAGGTGTTCGAACACCCAAAACATTGACTCTTAGAACGAAATTCCAGAATAAACAATAGACTGAAAAAGCAACAAAAAGGACTGGATACTTTTGCCAAGTCACTGTTACAGTGCTAATCTTAGTTATTTTGTTTTTTACAAGCCTTTGAAAAAAACGGATTGTCCCCAAAAGATCGGGTTTCAATGTTTCTAAAATTTGATCAAAGGTGTACAGGGTGGCGGAGGAAAATTTTAGACAACTCTTTAACGGTGCAAGTATTCTGGATGCAGTTTGCTGCGCACGTCAAAAAACTCACATACGTACCAAAATTACGCAAGGAATGGTGCTATTGATTGATATACGATATCCAAGTTTGATACACCAATTCGTTTTGATAGTATCAAGTATCAATGTCAAACTGCTGGGATATCAAAAATCAGTTTGATTCTTTGATACCCTGATATCGCACTGATTTTCTCGGATTCATTATGATGCATTATTTATCTTTCATATATTCATTCATTTTTTAAATAATGTTCTGATAGAAATGCTATTTTCACAAAGATCCTTCAGTTGCTTTGTGAACATGCCTCAAAAGCTTTTCGTTGTACCTCCTTTTTACAAGACTTTTTGCATTTTTCAAAACTTTCATTATTTGTTTTTCATTCTTAAATTGTCATACATGATTTTAATTTATACTTCTTTTTGTTCCATCTTCTATAATTAGATTTCATTTTCTATTCGATTCATTCTTTCTCTCTTCTGTGCTGCTTTCTTTCATTTTTTCTAGATGCTTCTATCTTTTGTCTATTCTTCTCTCTCAAGGCCCATCTGTACTTTTTTGGTGAAGAACAGACGCAGCAGGCTTACTCAATGGAGCTATTTCAGTAATACATCTCAAGGTAGATATCGAAATGTGGTTTCATCCCTATTCAGCGAAACACACAACATTGAAACTCAAAATAACGAGACTCAATACAGCCATTCTAAAAACAGCGGTCTCAATTTTTTAAAAAAATTATCTTTAGAATGGGAAATCAGCATGCATGTTTTTGTTTCTTTTTCGATTTATTTCTTTTTAAATTCGTCTTTTGTTTGTTCGGTTGGGTAATTTTGTTACTTTTCGTTCTTGTCCTGCCTTTACCGGCTAATTGTCCATTTTTTGATTTGCTTATTTCTTCCATTAATTTCACCAGCTCATTAGACATTTCGCTTCCTATGACAGCCGCGAGGACGATTCCGGTTACATCCGCATAAATAAGTTAAATTGTATTTACTCATTAGCCTGAAAGTAATAAATTACAAATAAAGCGGAAATTTCAACAAAAACTTGAAATATTGATGAATGACGCGACAGCATGAAAAATTGGGATGAAACTTATTTTCGCCAACTAGATACACTATCCGCTTCGCTGGGCTTGCTTGCCGTTTGCGCCGCCGTTCGCCTGGCGCTCCAAGCGTTATGAGGCATCTGCCCCGTCTTCGCCGCTCCGTTTTCCCCGGTGGTCGTTGAAGTCGGCATCGATTGACGCCAATTTTCTGGTTCAGCGGCGGGGCGGTTTTCGGGACGCCACTGTGGTTCGGGGCGTGACGCCCGCCCGCGTTCCCAATCAGCCGACTCGAGGCGCGGCTTCTCCCGCCACGTGTCGGTTTCTCGACGACCCTCCTCCGGCGGCGCTTGAGTCGTTCGGCGCCACGGAGCGTCGGCTGTAGCCGGCACCGGCGTTTGACGCCAGGCGCTTTCGGAGGAACGAACTTGCGGTGGTTGGTAAGCGGCAGCAGGTGGTGGTTGGGTCGTAGTTCGCCAAGCACCTTCGGACGAACGAACTTGAGGCGGTTGGTACGCTGAAGCAGCAACCGGAGTCGTAGTTGTCGGTCGACGCCAATTTTCCGCAGATTCAGCGCGACTTTCGACTGGAGGCGGCGCTGCTGAACGTCCAGCGACGCTGCGCGGTTCCTCGTCTGGACGACGCCATTCGTTAGCGGTTTGTGACGGTACAGCCGCGTTCCTGTCGCGCCAATTTTCCGATTGAGGCGGGCGTCTCGGCTCACCGTCTGACGGCTGATTGTCCGGAATTTCAGTACGACGACGTTCTAAAAATTCATCAGACTAAAAAATGTTCTATTTTTTCAAAACACAATAAAGTCAAGTTGGCGCATAGAGCCTGGAGATGTCGCTCGGTTACTAATTAATATTCAAACTTATACCCGAAGCATGATTGCTCAAATACCGATCAAGATAATCTATTCTTAGCTTAAAACCATACGTGGAGAATCGGACAGCAGCCTTGACTTTCCTCAGTTCAGGTATTCTAAGAGACCATACATATGTACAGGAAACTTGGATTGACTAGAGTATAAGCGAAAAAACATTCTCCAAGATGTTTGATTCAAACTCCTAGAACAGCGTGCATTGAAATCATAAGTTGTAATCGAAGATGTGAAAACGAAAATCTTTCACGAGAAAGACAATGAAATTCTAACCCAGAAAGTTTCAAGAAAATGCTTTTCAAAGCTGAATAAAAAAAAATCCATCTATTGACCAAAGCAATTTATACCTTTTTGGAAAGGCGTCTGTCCACGGACCCATTTATCCGAATCGGCACCGCTCGGCTCCCGATCGCCCTCTTGATCGTTATACGTCCTACGTTGGAAACGATCTTTACCGAAAGCATCGGTGCCACCGCGTCGCCCGGAAGCCTCTTGTTCTCTTCGCTGGCGTTCTTCGTCTTCTTTCTTGCGCCGCTCGGCTTCGCGCCGTTCCTCCAACCACTGTTCGCGACGTTTTTCTTTACGTTCACGTTTACGTTCAGCCAAACGTTCTACGCGTTTTTGAGATAAACGTTTCTCCCAATCACGCAGTTTCTGTTGGAAATCGCCTTGACGACCCGCTTTAATTCGAGCAATAATATCCCGGGCATCATCTTCCATACGTTTCATACGATCAACGGTTTCGACCTAAAATTAGAAAGACAATCCACACATAAAAAATTTGTGAACCCAAGTCTTATTTTCGCAGTTCCTTGCAGAATTCTTAAAAATAGAAACATCACAATCAAATCTATTCTATCATAATAATCTATATAAAAGCTCGTACAACATTTACTTGTCAATATTTACAACTGCTTTCTAGCAAATAAATTTTAACAAACAATAATTTTTGGTAGCTTGTATGTTGTATAAGGGAGATGAAATTGAATATTTTATCATAGGAGAAGCATTGATATGATAAACACAACTCATATAGCAGCACACACTCAAAGCCCAACCAATTGATAATCTTTCAGTTGATCTTATTATCAGCATTCAATCCATCATTGAGACTTGAAAGACGAAGCGTCATTTGTCGATTTTTCATTTGCTATTTTTATGTTGTTATAGCAGCATCACGTAAATTGTTCAAATTGCTCAATTCCATATTTCTGGCACTGAACAGGTGCGATTGAAACGAATTCATACAGCCAACATCAGGACACGAAATAAACTTAGGGGATACAATGACCGCGATTGTGAACTGCCTTTTTCTCATCTAGCTGTCATGGACCTAGTATTTACTTTTTCCCTCAACTGTTCGAACACCTGAAGGTTATTATCGCTTTCCTCACCTTGAATTTATTCAGCGTATATTCTAATTTTTTTCCATTCGATTCCATTCATTCACATTTTTAAAATAACATTCGCTTCAGGAGCGACCGTTACGAACATCAGTGATAGCAGCTCTAACAGTATCCTACAGGGTTCATACAAAGTTGGAGAAAAAAAATTCCCTGTGTTTTCCAGGTTTTCCAGGTTGACAAATGAAATTTTTCCAGGTTTTTATAATGATGAAATATTAAAATCCTGAAGAAAAATACTGAATAATAGAAACATGTGTGAGCTAAAGTATCATCAAAAATAGAGTACTAAATCAAAAAATTTATTTCAAATTAGTGCGTAACCTAGCGCCGAAAAATTTTGATTCTGAAGCCTCTAAAACGTCGGAAAATTAATTTTTCAGCACATTCTTATGCAGCTACCGATGATCAATCGTGATCTTTTCAGCATTTGATTGGTGGAAGCGTTAAAACATTTTTCTAACGTTTTCGTATATCAAGAGCCAGTAATTTACCAATCATAATTATTTATGATATATATAAACCAACGTATAAACCATAAAAAAGTGTGATAGATATTTTCGGACTCGGATATCGGTAATTAACGCGGTGCAGAGCATCGGAAAAAATTCGGATCTTGATATTGGTACCGAGACATTAGAGCGCGGGAAAATAGAGCGCAGGGACATTAGAGCGCAGAGACATTAAAGCGCAGGACAATAGAGCGCAAGGATAATAGAGCGCCAGGATAATAGAGCGCCAGGACAATAGAGCGCAGGACAATAGAGCGCAGGACAATAGAGCGCGGACGTTAGAGCGAGGATGCTCTATTATCCTGCGCTCTATTATCCTGCGGTGTATTGTCCTGCGCTCTACTGTCCACGCTCTATTGTCCTGCGCTCTAATGTCTCTGTGCTCTATTGTCCTGCGCTCTAATCTTCCCGCGCTCTATTGTCCCGTGCTATGTCCCTGCGCTCTATTGTCCTGCGCTTGCGTTCTAATGTGCCCGCACTCTATTGTCCTGCGCTCTAATGTGCGCACTCTAATGTTCCCGCGCTCTAATGTCCGGTCACGTTTGATATTCTATATCGTTGGAAAATGACTATTTTTAATACCTATTTCCTGCCTGAAAAGTCTAATTTTTCAGTAAATTCAACATGTTTTCAGTCAGGCAAACTGAAATTCAAAAATTAGGCAAGCAGCAATGGATTGAATGACTTTTTCAGACAGAAGAACCTCTGCTATTGTCCCACGCTTAATCATTTTCCAAATGCAAAAAGTTATCTTCACGAAAGTCAAAAATTCTAAATAACCACAAAACGATTTTGTGGAAATAATCTAGAAAAATCGATGTTTTAGTCAAATAATGTGAAAAAAATACAAGGTCAAACATTCATCCATAACATGCTGATGTTTAAAAGCTATAGGACAGCGTAAGCTAGGCCGACATTTTCCAACCGCACAACAGAAATGATAACAAGAATCATAAGTGATTTGAAATCCGGCGCAAAGCGCCGGAAAATTTTCGATATGTTTTCTTAAAAACGCATAAGAATGCATCTAAGCTCACCCAATCAAAAGGGTCGTTAAGGCTCTAATTTTTATAAGCCATGTTGGCTTGTGCCCCTAAATTTTTAGGAGTCAATCAGAATTTTTAGAAGCCATGGCTCCTAATTGACCTAAAAAAACCCTGACCAGACTCGATTTTTTTCGCTCGCAAATATGAATGCTCTATATATAGCCGAAAACATTTTGTTGATTATTCTCCAATTTTCTGGCATAAATGAGGAGTTTGAATGTTTTCTCGAATATTACCCTTACAATCCAATTCAAACGTTGACTTTGACATAATAATTTAAAGGCTAAATTGAAAGTTGAAGTTGAAAAACTAAAAAAACGATCTCAAATACTCGATGATTTTAAGCAATTTCACTTTCAATGTGCATAGTCGAATAAGAAAACTCGCCGCAGCGCGGCGAAAAAATTTGACGATTTTCCTGTAATTTTCAACACAAAATATTTATTTTTCCTTATAATTCCCTGTGTTTTCCAGGTTTTCCAGACCTGAAAAAAAATTCCCTGTGTTTTCCAGGTTTTCCAGGTTGTGTATGAACCCTGATCCTAACAGAGAAAAATTCATTTTCAATACATAAAAAAGACTTCGAATAAAATACTGTATATGTTGTGGTTTCAACTTATTTCTTTGAAACAGATAAAATTTGTTTGGTGGAGAAATTTTTCCACGAATCACAGCACGGCATAGATAAAAGCTGGAAAAAATTAGGAAATTCAGTAACCTCAATTCGGATCGGGGCGACAAAAATTCACGTTTTCTCTGGCTGTTAACAAATAACGCGTCCCAGAAAGAGCACAAGCATCGATTTAATAGGTCGCAAAATGAGTTCGCTCAGTCTTGGCTTAGATATGCGGTTAAGAAACAGTAAACTAAAATTTTCGACCAATTAAACCGATGATTTTAATCAATTCGACAATGAAATTCATGATGCTTTTTTTCAATCAATTAAATTGATGCTAGTGCTTCATCCGCAGTGTTCTGTCTGTTTAGAAAATCTTAGGAAAGTTTTGTAATAATTTTTCAACTTCATACAAAATCCTGACTTTCCAGTTTCTGTGCAAACCCTGCTCTTACTGCAAAAAACAACTGTAATCTAACGGAAAAAACAACAGATGGATGAAAGTGGCGTCATCGAATGTTTGAGGAGTTAGACACTTTAAAACTCGCGTTGTAAACATGTTTTGACATTGCCGTCCAAATTCCTCACCAGTAACTTGTGTTCTTCAATAGCTTTGTCGATACGGTAAGTTTCGTAATTTTCCCAATGATCGACGTCTTCAACGGCCCATTTCTCGTATTCTTCTTTCCGCAAAGGAAGTTCTTCCAAATGCATGGCTCTAACATAGTAATCCCATTTTTTTTCTTGACTCTTCAACTTATTCATCGTTTCGCGTTTTTCTTGCTCCAAATGTAGGATCTAAATTGAAGTTGAGCGCTAATTTATACCTCTCTTGTGCATGTTTTTCGGAAAAATTACTTGTTTCTCCAAGATTTTATCGTGATCCAGCTCCGCGCCGGGCATCTCCTCGATTAATTTTCGCAATTTCGGATCTTTCATTTTGTCCAACTTATCTTGCATCATGCGTTGTTTTAATTCTTCTTGTTCACGGCGTTTCTGCTGTTCCAGACGTTCAACTTTTTCTTGCTGCAAGCGTTGATCAATTTCACGTTGCTTCTGTTCGTTCATCAAACGTTCTTGCTCTTTCTGTTGTTGTTCCTATTATATTAGAAAAAAAGGCTGATGCATGTCTGGCCACGAATAAAATAAATCCCAGAAACTCTAAATCATCAATGTAATAAATTCGGGCAGAAAAACATGTGCATCAAGGAGAAAAATGAGCTCACATGATTCAGTTTAATTCTTTCGTTGGTTTCTTTATATGATTCGATCATTTTTTTGCGATTAATAATGGCGATATGTTGATCGCGTGCGTGGAAACGATATAAATTGATACGATTGCGCAACGCTTCGGCCAATTTTTGCGAATGAACATCGGCATCCAAACTAGCATCTGCGTCTTGCAAAGCAGTGTACATTTGTTGTAAATGTTGACGAATTTGTTCACCTGGCATTGTTTGAACAACCTGCGAAAAAGTTGAAAACTTCATACTCAACAAGAATAACGTACGAAATCGGAAAAATGTAAAATAATTCAGGTACCAAATCTCGGTATTTTAACAACCAAAACAGGCGTTTTAATGTTTCAAATTTCGATATGCCCTTTATTTTTCTGGCAAATTCGTGGGTGCACGAAGATGCTGTTGGTAGAGGGCTAATCGGAACTTAACAACCAAACTTACCGGTACATTCAATTGACTATTCTGATGACCACCAGTACCGCTTCCGATATCGCCGGATGGTGAAGTCGGATCATCCACTGATGTTTGATCTTGTAAACCAAATTCCACGGAATCAGTTCGGTGATGCAAACGAATCTGAAAATATAATGATATGAGAGAAAATACTAGTCAATGTTAATAGGAAAATCAACTTTGTCAGACGAACTAGGTGCCCATTTCGATAAAAAAAACACCGAAACGGGTGTTTTATTTTCGACTCAATCTGATATACCCGTGTGTAAATCGTCCGTTAATGGAATTTATGAACTTTAACGTGCGTTGGATACACGGGATAACTCAATTCATGATACATCAAAATTACTTGGAAGTGGTGTCGTTTACCCATCGACACGATCAAATTTTCGATTGCGGCTTTATCGAAATAAGGAATGATCTTACACAAAAATACAAACGTCGCCGAAGAATAAATCTGGGAAATCTGGAGAACAGAGAAACCGGTTAGTGCTCTTCAAGTTGAAAGCGTTTTTAGTCAAGAAGCAGGACTACCTGACGCAAAATTTTCGCTGCAGCAACGTTCTTCAAACACCCGATGTATTTTGTTTCTTCTGGCTTAGCGGTTTCGTTCAAAATTTCAATTTGCTTCTGGACTTCATTGGCCAACGTTAATGGGCTGAAGTTCATTTCGAAAAGTCGATAGATTGATTGAACCGTAGGCGATGCTAACGAAGGAACATTGAAACGAATCTAGAAAATGAGCTCCACATGAGAACATGAAATTCAAAAAAATTATGTAACAGAAATAGAAATTACCGCGTCTTTCAATAAGCTCTGACGGGTCGGAGGAGAAGGTAATTTGATCAATGAAGCTAAACGGCGCTGATTTTCTAAAAAGGTTTCATCCATTTCTAGATGACGACTCAAATCGCTGCAAGTGTTCGAAGCGTTGACGCTCAAAACGGCTAACAAAACGCGGGTAGCTAATCTGGAAAAAATTTACCAACATGAAAGAATTTAACTAAAGAACTTTGATTCGTTTTTTTAAACTTGCAAATGTATGGATCTCTGAGGATTTTAGGATCTATAATTGAAGAACTAAAACCGAAGGAGAAACATTCTCGATATTTCTCCATTAGCATACGCCAAGTTCTGGTTCAGACAGAACCTGCGCCAAGAAGGAGAGGGATAACAACGGGAGACAAAAGCGTTCATCAACATTTACTTCGAAAGTTCCTCAGCAGAAGCCGCTCTCTTATGCTCTTTAGTCAATTGCAACAATTTCATTAAAGCAGCGGCGTGATACAGCGGGTTATCGGCTTTCCAAAAAATCAATGCAACTTTTTCGTAATAACTGGCCAAAGCTGCCGGGCGGACACCTTTTTTCGACACATGCATCAATTCCATCAGTTGATGAACATCCTCAACGCTCTTGAAGGCTTCCTTAAAAGTCAAGCATACGTGGAGAGCGCATGTTCATCGATTATAAAAGTCGTGAGAATATAATGTTCAAATTGTCAAACAGACCAGGTACCATAATGAACATCGTGCGCTCAAAACGGCGTTTTAGCGTTTCGTATTTTTTACCCTCAGTTTTCTGGCGATTTTGGGAAAATTCTACAAAACCGCAGTTGGTAGAGGAATGACACTAGATAAGAAAGATGCAGTTGATACAGAAAAGTTACACACCTGCCACAGTTCCATTTTGATCGCGATATCGAGTTGCACCAACCTTGTTTCTTGATGAAAAGCCACTGTTTCCGGATTGGTCAATTTCAAAGCGTAATGGCCCTTAGGGGTTTGATTCAAATGTTGGGCTTTTTGAATTTGATTCAAATGAGTTCGTAACTGAAGTAAATGGAAAAATCAGTAATTACTTCGAAAATTATCGCAAGACTTGCTTACATTATCACATAATTTTCTAAATTCAGCCTTACGCTGATACTCCAAACAGAAGTGGAACGCTTGTTTGGCTATACGATGATATAGAGTTTCGACTTGAATATTGTTGCGCAATAATTCTAGACATTGGCGGTACGCCTCCCATAAAAATCGTAGCCACGGCGATAAAATAGTTCGATCGGCGCGTTCTTGCGAGCCTTCGCCGGTCACGACGGATAGCAATAATCTGAGACACAACATCCGTGAAAGATCTCGAAATACAGAATAAGTCACTTCGAAAATTTCAGTGTTAAACCACTCCATATTCAGACAAAGTAATCAATAATTTGCATAAATTTGGTAATTGTGGTGTTATTGGTTTGGCACAAATGCGAAGCTCGAACATTCGATCAAGAATGTCAAGTATTAAAATGTGCACTAAATAGAAACGGAACCTGAGCATCGTGCCTGCTGACTGAAAGTACGTAAGTTTCAATCAGAAAGAACGTCTGACATTGCTCAGAGCTGCTATGATAATGTTTTAAAAAAGTTAACTTACTTTTCTGAACTTTCAGCCTGATCTAAGTCTTCGACATCTTCAACTAGACCCTGAGACTCCTGACGAGCTTGCTCGGCTTTTTTTTCTGACAGCGTCAAGAAGACTTGTATAACGTCTTCTAATGACTTGGCGTTGACGCTCTGACACATGTTACGATACTGGAAAAGACCATCTTTAGCCAAATGCGGCTTGCGCAATTCCACGCACAATTCCAAATGTTTGAGCATAATTTGTTCGTGAACCTTCGTCCATTGACGGACTTTGCGATTTTTGATCACTTCGTGTAGAGTATCTAAGGCATCTTGCTTGCGACCAACTTCCACGAGCTCTTCAAAGAATTAGATTTGCAGTGAATGTGAATAAAGGCAGAATTTACAAATTTGTGAGAAGTATATACGCATGGTCAGATCTGTAAGACCTCCGGTCGGAAAGTTCGTGGGGGGGGGGGGTGTCAAACTTTATCAGGAATCCTAGGTGTTAAAAATAGCGATAATGGGGGGGAGGTGGAGTTTGGAAGGCCCT
Organism: Romanomermis culicivorax; assembly: GCA_963922205.1. Lineage (NCBI taxonomy): Eukaryota > Metazoa > Nematoda > Enoplea > Mermithida > Mermithidae > Romanomermis > Romanomermis culicivorax. The sequence continues at coordinate 512,161 of CAWUHX010000191.1, forward strand.
ACCTTTAAATTCGAATAAATTGAGTAAGAAATGACATTTTTGAAGATCCACATAATCTTGGGGTAAAATGAGTACACCCGCCCCAAGTTTACCCTCAGCTTAATTGATAGGTCTCGAGGGTATGGTCAAAAACAACCTCAGATAGAACAAAAGCCCAGATCTCTCGAGAAAATATTCCAGAAATTGCGTAAACACTTTTTGGGTTAACTTTCTGAGTTGTGGGCGGTGTACTAACATTTGAGTGATCAGGAGAGGCTAAATTTGACACAATCAAGATAACTGAGAGCTACGATAGAATGAAATGCTGGAATCAAATTATCAACGGGAAAATTACGCAGAAATCGTAAATCCGCTAAGTAAATATCAAATTACGAAATCATTTTAGAGAACATATTTTTAGTGCATTTTTCGAAAGCGATATTAGATAACAGATTTCATGTTCGCTTCGGAGCGTAGCAATGATAAGGTCGGTTCTCCCGTTCATTGTTCCTCTAGGAAATAACCTATACGCTTCAAGCGTTTGTGCACTTGAGGACGGGTACCACTACCTACAAATTTGAGTTATTTTCGATCATTCGTTCATGTTTGACGAAAAAGTAGATTTTGTTTTTCGATTCAATACTTTCAGTTCAAGTTTATCGAATTTCTAAAAACTTCATGAATATTGAATCAACAGCTAAAATGAGTCATACCTGTAAGACCTTCGACCAGTTGGGGGGGGGATAATTCCAAAATTTGGGGGGGGGGTAGAAAAAGTCGGAATTTTTCCCAAAAAAGGCTAAAAAACATACACTTTTTTGAAAATTTTTTTAATTTTTTCCAAACTGGGGGGGGGGAATGATTTTGGGTACAGGGTTGGCCAAGTTGGGGGGGGGGTCCCCCCCAACCCCCCCAAGTACAGGTATGCTTTCAACATTACCAGACTTTACCTACAACGGTTCGAAATGATGATTGAATTCTCATTTCTGTATTTCGACGTGACTAAACTTACCATTGGCGCGTCGCAATGCATTCTCTGGTTTCAGCCACGTTACCATTTCTGACCAGTTTACGGACGTTCACTTATTCAACTCACAATCGGGTAGAGCGATTCAGATAACAGGAAACAAAAGATGACACGATGGGATAAAATAACCAGCCGGGTAATTGTGATTGTACGTTGAAAGCTCTAACGCCACGTTGCTACAGTAAACTAATAGAATTCGATGCCAAACAACCCTTTACATAAGTAACCTTGCAAACCATGTGTATTCCGACATAAAAACCATAACCCCATTGTTACAGAATAAATCATTTTTTCTGCATAATAAATAGAAGCCTGGCTGCGCCAAAATCTTTAGTCTTGAGACACGATTTCTAGTTGGATTCAGGTTGATTGTGATAAGTAAAAAATTGACCTACTACATAACATGAAAATCACATAATATGATACAACTTGAGGCGTTAGGAACGAAAATACGGAATACGGGAAGAGCCAATTGAAAAAATTCGTTACCACTTAAATAAAAATCGATACCTTCGAACATGATGCGCAACATTTTTTTCAAGATGCATCGCAAAAAATCAAGATGTAAGAGTTTTTTTCGACTTTTTTTTCAAGTACATCGCAATTTTTTCGAGTAAGTCACATTTTTTTCAAGATAATATTTAAAAAATCAAGATGGAACCTTAAAAACAAATCAAGAACTCATCTTGAAAAAAATCAAAATCCCATATTGGAAAAAATTTAAGATCGCATCTTGAAAAAAGATCAAGATGGGCGCCGCAAAGGACAAATTTCTGAAACTAGCCAATCAGAGGCGTTGCTCCGGCTCCTAGGTTTATATATACGGGAATCCTTCAAAGTAGATTTCAGAGGTGACGGCTTGCGGCGGAGGGTGCCATTGGTTTTTACTGTGGGTGGCAGAGGGGAGAGTTATTTTGCACGGAGAAATCCGATGGACATGTTGGTTTTTCATTAAAAAAATTTTTTTCGGGATTACTCCAAAAAAACGTCAAATATGTTTGTTTTTATCCAAAAATCAGTAATTTCGGAAAAGGATCCGAATTTTTGTTTTTTTTTGTCCAGTTCCTGAGCAGATAGGAAATGGCATTAGAACAGGCGACAAAGTCCAAAATTTTGATTATTTCCAAGAATTACTGCATCGTAGGTGGAAAAAATCATTTTTGACGTTTTTAAAAAAAATTTCGAAAAATAAAAATTTTCATGAACCAATATGTCCGTCGGAATTTCCATACAAAATAATCCTCCCTCTGCTACATCCGCCAGCAAGCCATGACCTCAGAAATCGATGTTTTTTCGAGATTATCTTGAAAAAAATGCGATGCACGTGAAAAGAAAGTTGAATATCTAAAATTTTTTTGCGATGCATCTTGAAAAAATGTTTTGCATCATGCTCGAAGGTAACGATTTCTTTCAAGTGGTAGCAATTTTTTTTCAAGTGGCAACAAATAATTTTTAGTGGTAACGATTTTTTTCATGTGGCCCTTCTAGTTGCGAAAATGATGTTCAAAGTCAAAACTCGCATAACTACGGTAAGACAAAAGTTGAAAATTTGACTTTTTCGATTTTTGATATACACCTTTCAACTTTTGCAAGTTTAGATGCGTTAGAGATAGTGTTCTGTAAATTTACCCAGCATGGAGCAAATAAAACGGCCAAAATTTAATGTGTGATTTATTCATGTAAACTGCATGTTGAGAATATAGCGGTTTGAATCATTGCCATTTTTTCACAAAAATTACCTACCATATCTGCCATGCTAGAAGCACCTAACATTTCCCTATGCAATAGATAGTTTACGATGTCTTCTACCTTCTGACAAAAAATTACGAAAATTCATGTACTGCTAGGGGTTCGCACGGCTTAATCAATACCATATGCATTTTCTGGTAATTGCGACCTCAAGTGTGAGATCATTAAAACTTTATCGATTTCAAAAAAGAGACATCAGAAAAAGTTTTGTATGTTGGATATTAATTTAATTCTCATCTAGCATAAAAAATAAAATTCGCATAGCTACACAGTACCTTAAAGTTGGGAGTTTTGGCATTTTTAGCATTTTTCTGCGTATTTAGGAGATGTGATGTGTATCGGCCTGGGCACGAAGTAACTTTATCCTTGAGAATTCATCAGATATATATTAAAATTTTTATAATGCGGTATAAAAATAATTTCTCTGTTAACATTTTTGGTCTGCTTTTTTCTGTTAGCATTTTACATGTCCTTTAACTTTTTAGTGCCAATCCCTCTTCAACCATGGTGTTCCCTCAGTGTTGAGCTTATGATGCTTATTGAAGGTGTGGAAGTATGTAATGGCGTCAAGCAGGCTGTTTTATAATGAATGCACCACTTGAAAAGAATTTATTCAATGTGCGTGCGTTTTTAAGCAGTCAAAGGTATAACTTTGGGCCTCAAAATTCAAAAATGTTAAACGGTCACATCAAAGCAGAGGTAATTTGTAAGCGTCTCAAGCAAAAGTTTGACACTGAAATGATACCCGGACTAATGTGCGTGGAAGATTTTGAGCATATCATACGATCTTAGTCATGCTTGCTTTCGAATCATAAAATCTGATTTATGCCTACTGTGTATCCTATAAGTTATAAGCAAGACAAAGGTACAGCACTTGCAAGCATTCAACAATGCAAGATTTTAAGTAAGATTTAACAAGCATGTCAACCTGGGTACATAAATATACAGAAAAATGCTAAAAACGCAAAAATTTCCAACTTTAGGGTACTGTTGCTACGTGAATTTTATTGCTATATGCTAGATGAGAATTAACTTAATATTCAGCATACAAAAGTTGTTCTAATGTCTCATTCTTGAGATAAATCAAGCTGTGATTCTTCTCCAATTGAGGTCGCAATTATCAGAAAATGCAATCTTAAGATGATACTCAAACTCCGAGTCGTGCTACCGCCTCGGAGTACATGAATTTTCAATATTTTTTGTCAGCAGGTGTATATAGAAATTTTTGGTGCTTCTGAGCTTTAACAGTAGATACGGTATTTTCAGTGAAAAAATATGATCTTAGCTCTCATAATTTAATGTTTCAAGCACTGCTGTATTCTTAACAAGCACTTTACACTGATAAATCCTACAGTAAATTGTAGCTCATTTATTTGCTCAATGTTGGGATAATTCATAGAGCACGATCCCTAACGCATCTAAAGCTGCAAAAGTTGAAAGAAGTGTACGTCGAAAATCGAAAATTTGCAACTTTGTGTTAGCTAAGCGAGTTTTCACTTTCAGACGAAATGAATATTTTCCTTTCTAGCGCATCAAGTTACACCAAATATATGATTTTCAGGCGGGGCTGATTGTTTACTCATCACAGCTTTTTGTCTAAAAAGCTAAATTTTCTCAGAAAGCGTGTCTTCATCCGACTAAAATAAACAAATTTAACGGTAAAGACATCATCGTGATGTCCAAGTGTGATATTTCAAACGAAAGTTCCGTTTATCGAAATGCTGAAAATAGCTATTATATACTATTGCCCTGCCCCGTAAGCCAAAATTTTAGATTAACAATCCTAAAGTACTTTACTGGGTTTTTAAAATATGGAAGTAATTTTAAGTTCCAAAGTATTATAATCTGTTTCTTTATAAAATTGCTTCCAAATAGAAAAGTGACACAAATTGTTTACATTATTACATGTCGTCAAAATCGTTTACATACAAGTCTTACTGTAAAATTTGTTGCTCGAAAAATCCTTCAGGATTAGGTCATTATACTCACAAATTTCCAGGCCAATATCGTACATTGTTCATCAGCAAAGCGTGAAAATCTTAAATACAACTTGCTTTCCACTATATCATTATTTGAAAGCATTTCAAGAAAAACAGACTAGAGTAATTTCAAATTATGGGAATATTGAAAGCCGACGGTCTTACTGCATAACATGCCGACCATACGTTCAAACATCCGAGAATCTGAGGCAATCACGAAAATAATGGGCTGATTCCCGTGTGAATCTTTATTATATCAAAAATTTGCATGATGAAAATAAAGTAAGTGGAATCACATTACACGTCAATCAATATTATAACATCAGCAATGAATTCGATGCCATGAAATCTAGAAATGTTTTAATTATTTTCAAATATTACAATTTTTCATCTTTTGATTGTCTTTTGAACATGAATTGATTTCCTCCATTAAAAAATATACACCTACTACTAAAACTAAGAACAAATATCAAAATTGGAATAAGTCTAGGACCATGGAATCGAATACCCAGCACAGGTAAAAATAATAAACGGAAATTTAGCAAAAAACTGTTAGATGTGCCTTGGCCCCCTAGGCCGCGGTCCTTTTTCCACCAACGGTGAAAAATCCGATATAGAAACGATATTGACGCCGGTCAACGCCATACCTTTGATGGCGGTCATTCTACCCGGCCCCAAACCCGACAGAATGCAACGTACCGTTTCGTAACCGCGCCGCAACATTTTTAAGCCGGCCGCTACTCCCGTCGCCTGTCCGGCCACCGTAGTTTTCTTCTTCGCGTTTTTGAAACCTTCCACCCGAGCCGATGTATAGAGTTTCAGGTCGCCGGCGTCGTAGATAAAAACGCGCGTATTATTTTTCGAGCATTTTATCAAACAGATAGGTAGTTCACGGAACGGCGTTCCGTTAAAATCTTCGGTTAAAGTTTCGGCAGTAGGCATCATTTGGTCGATCGGCTAAGAAACGTGAGAATGCAAAGATTGTTAATCAACAAATTTTGCAATTAAAGTTGAAAACGGTGTAGTTATGTTGATATTCACAGGAGATCCAGTATTTACGGCTAATCACTCTACAATTCCACTCATTTGAGCATGTGTAAAATATTCATTATTCACGCAAATCTGGAAAAATTTCAAACGAAATTGTGTGGTGAGCGCTCCTTTTATTAATCCGATGCTCAATCAAATTAAGAAAAAAATTTCGAAATGTTCTCAAGTTCTGCAATTATAAGATTTGAGTGAAGTTATGTAGCTATCAACAAAATAACCGATACGAGCGATTGCGAAAATTTTGTTCAATGATTTTGAATGTATGAACTTTAAATACGTCTGGACCATGTTAGATAAAATATAGGGAAATGCGAGTGTATGTGATCAAATTAACTTATTGTCACCGAAGATTTCATGGGAATCGTACCTGGACAAATTCTCATAACCAGAAGGTTGGTGCCCAAATCGTTTTCGTAGTTGCCAAGGTCAAACTAGGGTGGGAAACCGAATGCATGCAGATTTATCTCAATGAAAATAGATACGATGCAAACAAAGTTGATTTTCGACTTTCTTTCATAGTCTACACACTTTTAGGTGTCGGAAAAAACCAGTATCAGACTGCTGAAGATAATACTTATTTTTGTGTACTGTTAGCCAGTCATTCAATTAAATTAACTTTGACATAAGGTTTGATTTTGTGTTGAGAACTTGCTCATTTGATAACGAAGTTACCTTATCTGACACTGAGTTGCACCCAGTTGAATCCAGATATAATGGACATGAAAAATAAGTTCTCACACAACTAAGAGTCTCACAACTGACGAATTTCGTTTTCTGGATTTTCATCTGCAAAAAATTAAAGATAAAGGTGAAGAAAGAAGCGCAGTTGGTTTTATCGGCCTTCCCAAAAAATTTAAAATTTCGACAAAGAGAAAAAATGACTTAACGACAGATAGCTTTCCGCTACATTTTACTAAATGGAATCTAATTTTTTGGTGTCCAAGTCAATTAAAAAACCTGAATTGAAAAAACTACATAGGTACCTTCAATTGCCGACCGATGATTTGATAAGCTTTTTCGCCTTCGGCGCCTTCAACCTCGGGCCCTAAGCCTGTCTTGAATCGATAATCACGTCTGCGTTGCAAAATAGTGGACGTCGAAATTGGTTTAACATGTTGACAAACGCCGGCGTAAAAATTTGGCGTTAATAATCGTCGACTTGTTTCGAAAATAGTTTTAAAAGACATTCGGAAGAGCTAAAAAACTTAGATTCGGAGAAAAGCAAAATATTGCATTATCTAGAGCGCAGCGAAAATCAAACTTTCCGGCTTCTATTTCCCAGACAGAAGGTTTGATTTCTCAATGAACTTGATGAATTTTCAATCGGACAAACTAAAATTCAAAAATTAGGCAAGCGACTAAGAATTTGGATCTTTCAACCGTCAAGAATTTCTAGCATTGTCTTGCACTAAAAATATTTTAATCACATGAGAGTCAAAATTTTTATGAAGACCGCAAAGAGATTTTGGGAAAATGACCGAGAAAAATGTTAGTTTTCATTAAATTCGTCAAAAAGCAATACAAGATCAAACATTTATCAATAATATGTTGATAATAAGAACGCACTACCGAGAATGAGAATTTGTAACCGCGCACTGGAATAATATAACAAATTATAAATGAATCGATACCCGAAGTGCCGGAAAATTTTCACTTTTTCCAATTTAGAACGCATAAAAATGCATCCCTATAACCTGGTCAAGAGGGCAGTCAGGCTTGAAGTTCGAGTGTGCAACTTGGCAGAAAAAATTGGTTGCACAACTCGAAATTTGGTTGTTGTGTGCAAAAAACAACCTGATTTGATTGGTCAAAAAAATGTCTATCGATTTTTTCAGTTTTTTTTCTGTCAAATTTTCTGGCTTAGTCTTAGACTTAGATTTATGGTTAAAAAACAAGTACATTTTTTGAACCCATCAAAATGATGACATTTTTTTCTGACCAATCAAACTGATGTCAGTCAGTGTTTTTTGTGTGCCGAAACATGGCTTTTGGTGCAAAATTTTTGGCTGGTCAAACATTAAGTTTCCTTAATTTTTGGACGATTATTCAAAAAAAATTTCGGCGCAAAGCGCCGAGTCAATGAATATAATATTTCCTACTCGTATATTTGACCCGAACGCGAACGATTTCTCATCGAACAGTGTATTAGTATCGTTGCAGCAAACTTTATTGACTGTCGATGACTGATGAATGACAAGAAATTCTCAATATTCTCTTTTCATTCAGTCAGAGATTGTGAGTTCTTACTTTTTGTGTTTGATTGATTCAAATAGAAACATCGATATCGTTACTAGAGATGAAACGGATCCAAGATTTTCAATCTTCCGGATCCAGATTCGGATCCGGGTAATCAACTTGCCTCATCCAGTCCCGCATCCGGGTAATCAACTTGCCTCCATCTGGTTCCGGATCCGGGTAATCAACTTGCCTCCATCCAGTTCTGGATCCGAGCAATTGAAAATGCTTTTTCCAGATCCCGATCTGGGTAGTAATAATATACATCTTTTGGGATTATGCAGACATTTATTCATGTGTCATTGAATGATTCAGTTGAATTTTTTATCAGATAAGATCTGGTAAATCAACTAACTTATGTAATGTAAAGTTGTGAATATTGAATAAAAATTTTATCCTCATCCAAGTCTGATCTACTTTTTTTGCGACAAACCATATTTTATGATTCCTATAGTTGTACTAATACAAATTAATATAACAATTTAGAGTTTATATTCACAGCAATGCCTTACAATACTTATAGTCGTATTTGGGAATATTTTGAAAGGCAGAATGATGATTATGCTATTTGCAAGGCTTGCAGAGAAAATAGTGGTAAAAAAGTTGAAATTTCGGCTTCAAAAGGAAGCACTGGTGCTTTAAACAAGCATTTGAAAGCAATTCACCCAAAATTGCATAGTGAAATGAAAATAAAAATGGGTGCTGATAAAACCAATGAAGGTAAAAAGGTTTCAATAAGACTTCTGATGTTACAAAATATTCAGATTTGCATCCTAGATGCCAAGAAAACCAAACCGGAACAGGCAACTTCTCATTCAAAGTTACTTTGTTTCCAAGGTAGGTTGCATGAATTTTGTTACAAAATAATATTTTCTAATTACATGATTAGAAAAATTTCATCAAATTTCTCATACATTCTTTGCAGGTTACAAAGCTGGCTGTAAATGATCCAAAATCGTGGGCCACTGATAAAACTGTTGTAGATGATAGCCCTGGAATATCAGCCTTTCTCAATGGTGGGAAATTTGGGATTTACGCATCTCATGAAGCTAGTATGTTAAGATGCATGCATTGCTTTAATTAGTATGTGGTTAGTGATTACCTGCATTTTTAGGTAGCTCCTGAGTACAGTTTAAAATCACGAACAGCATACAAGCAACAATTTAAAGCTTTGTACGAAACAGTCAGGGCAAAAATACAATTGTGTATTGAAAATAATTCTGCTCAAAATGGAATTTCATTTACAGCAGACATATGGTCAAATGAAACAGAATCTTTGTTCAGGTAGCTTACATTGACAGTAAGTTTCTCCTACAGTACATAACTAAAATTTTCATGTACTTCAGTCTCACGACACATGCTATAGATGACAACTTTGAACGGATTAAATTTGTTTTACATGCTGAGCCAATGACCGAAGAAAGGCACACATCCGAAAATTTAGGATATATAATTTTGAAAATGTTCGAAAATTGGAATATTGCAGCAGAAAGTGTAAGGATGTAATAAACTAAATGGATATTGTTGGGATATGTTTATTTTTGTTCTTAATAGGTGCATATCATCTACGTGATAGCACTGCTAATATGAAAAAGGCCATCAAAAACTTGGAATTTGAAAGCGTGAGTTGTACCACACATCAGCTAAATTTAGTTGTCAATGACGGTAAAAGGTTAGATCTAAATAAAATTATTTTGCATAAACTTTATTCAATTTTTCAGCAATTGATAAACAATTCGTCGTAAAAAAGATGATCGGAGATTGTAAAAAAATTGTTGGTCTCATGAATCGGAGTGACCCGGCAAGAAAGACCTTCAAAGTGATACAAAAAGAAATTGATATCGAAAAGTTACCAGTCAAGCTTTTACAAGTAAGAATAAGAAGAAATATAAATACAAAAAAACTGGGCTTCACTTCTGCTACTTTTCTAAGGATGTTCCTACTTGCTGGAACTCAACATTGGTGATGCTGGAACGAATTTATTCTTTACGAGAAGCTGTTGACATATTATATCAACATGACTTCAAAATTGAAAATCGGCCCCAATTTCTAGAATTGTTATAAATTGGACGATTGTATCTAATTGAACTTTTGGCACCATTTAAAGATATTACTGGAGAAGTAAGTTGCTCAAGATTAAGTTTACCAATTACTTTGAAAAATACTTTCAGTTAAGTCGCAGCTCATCATCATTAGCAGACGTTATCCCACGAATTAATTTTCTGATAGAGGCCCTGTTGCCTGGAAACAAAGAAGATGAATTTGGTGTTCGTACTTTCGCAAATCAGTTACAATCATCACTTGGAGATCGATTTAAATCAATAGAAGAAAATATGTAAGAATTTTAATCGAATATTTTTCCCATTTAAGAGCACTGTTGTAGGTTGCTAACAGTTTCCACATTGCTGAACCCAAGATACAAAAATCGAGTTTTCAAACAAGTATCTACGCTAGAAAAATCTGTTGTAAAAATTTGTGAGTTGTTAAAAATGAAAATTTAGGCATAACATCAATTAGTACAAATTACAGGTAACATTATTGAAGCAACAGGAATCAAGAAACTCGGTAATAAGAAACGGACCAACAAGAAGCTAATTGAAAGCCAAAAACAAAAATGTTTAAAATTCCATGATTATTTAGCAGCCATTAGCAGCAGTGAGGGTAGTGAAGAAGAAGAAGATATAGATGAAAATCCTGTTAGAAAAGTAATATCATCTAATTATGATGAAATATATTTTTGATGAGAAAGGGTTTTGCAGGAAATAACGCTATATTTGAAAGAAAAATGAGCGACTTGCTATCCCATGCTTTGGTGGAAAGCTAGAAAAACTGAATTCCCTTTATTGACACAAGTTGCTCATCATTTTTTAGCCGCCCCAGCAACCAGTGTTCCCTCGGAGCAGTTGTTCAGCGGTGCTGGCATTGTTTATTCACCAAAAAGAAACAGATTATCTGGTGAAACTGTTGAAAAACTATTATTTTTGAAATACAATCTACCAGAAATAAATTTTAAATACTAAGACTGTTATCATTAAATCAATCAAATAAATATTTACGTTACCTTATAACATTACCTTAGTGTCAATAATTATCATCAGTTATGTCTAAACTGCATTCGGCATCATCCGGATCTGGATCAGGATCCGGGTAATTGAAAATGGTTCTTCCGGATCTGGATCCAGGTAATTGAAAATGGTTCTTCCGGATCTGGATCCTGAATAGTTCTGGGTACCACGGATCTGGATCCAGATCCGGGTACCGGTTTCATCTCTAATCGTTACTACGATGTTTCGACCAAAAAATTACACAATTTCGACTTTGTTCTCTCTAGTCTTTACATGGTTGTTAAATAGGTATAAATATTCTTAGTAGGAAATTGAATCAATTTGAACTTCCTGAACAATTCTAGAGTTATTTAAATTTTCTTAACACTCAATTTTTTTGAGTTGTCGTGTTGTGAACTATTTTCTTGCACAGTTTTTTCTTATCTCACTGACATGGCTAGCTAAAAAATACGTTGGGCACGATTTTTATAAAAAATTAATGTGTTAACCGCACTGCTTGTTGTATGCCCAAATCCATGTGGTCGGCATATCAGAAAAATAATGCTCAGTGAGGGACTCGAACCCTCGACTTTCTGCATACAAGACAGACGCACTATCCAACCGCGCCAACCGAGCCACGTGGATGGTTCGGAAATTGTGGTTGTAGTGTTGGTGTTGAGTGCGGGGCATGCCGCGTAATGCATAGCCAGACGCACCACTACAACACCCCTCCTCCCTTCGAGGAGGATGGGCCCTGGACGGTAACCAATGTCGTATGCCCAAATCCACGTGGCCCGCGCATCAGAAAAATAACGCTCAGTGAGGGGCTCGAACCCTTGACCTTCTGCATACAAGACAGACGCGCTATGCAACTACGCTAACCGAGCCACGTGGATGGTTCGGAAATTGTAGTTGTAGTCGGTGTGGTGAGTGCGGGGCATGCCGCATAATGAATAGCCAGACATACTGCTACAACATGTTTGTTTTCCACGAACTTTTTTCCACCAATGTGGAAAGTGGTCAATTTTTTTTCCACGTGTGGAAAATTTTTTGACGGCAAGTTTTTGTGGCAAAATCAACGTTGAAAATGATGATGATGATTTAATTTGCAACGGCACTAAGCAATGTTAGGACAATACAATAAAAATGAACAAATACGTTAATTAAATATGGAATAAATATGCAGTACTTTAACAAATATGCTGTGCATGGTCAAAAAAGCATATAGCTCTTACAGTTGACCAAAATTGAACTTATCCAATTTAGAGCGAGAACTTTTACTGTCTCTAGATGTTATTATCGATTCAGGAAGTTTATTCCAGGTAGGAATAACTCTATTCGTAAAGAAGTATTTCTTAATATCAGTCCTCGGAATATCTGTTTTTAACTTCCAATTGTGGCTGGACCGCGTCTGAGAATGTGTAATGGTGCAGAAATCACTCAATTTTATGTCTACTTCATGGTTTATCAGCTTATATAACATAACCAAATCATTCAAACGTCTTCTACTTTCAAGTGTCTCTAACTTTAATATAGTCAAACGATCATTATAAGAAACCTCAGGATAGTTGAGAACCCTTTTTGTAAAGTATTTCTGTACTTTTTCAATGACTCTGACGTTCTTAGTTGAGTGGGGTGACCAGATGGTAGTTGCATATTCCAGAATAAGTCTGACATACGTTTTGTATGCATTAGTCAGTAAAAATTTGAGTAAGAAAAAAACAGTAAGAAATAAAATGCTCGTAAACGCTTTATTTGAGTGGTTTTGAGCTTTTAAAAGCATTCTGATAATCATTCTGAACATATATCTCAAAAATTAGATTTAAATTTTGTGTTCATAAATCGTAATTTCTAGAAATTTATCATACGAAAAATTTTAAATCCATCAATTTGTTCGTAACCTTTCATAAATTTGGCCGAAAAGTTATGAGACAGAAGCCTAGAAATTTTCCAAAAATACTTCCATGAAGCTTTACGTTGAGAAAGGAACAATCACTTCAAAAAGTTCAGAAAGTTGGCGTGTTGATCTTTCTCAAAAATTTTGTCGAATAAAAATGCGGATATTCATCAAATATGAAGATAAAATATTGAAGATCACCATGTAAAACATGAGATAATACGTTTAAGATGATGAAAACTATTAAAGGTTAAGTGGTGAGTGATGGAAGACATGCTAAAAGCCGCGCCTGAGCTTGGTAATAAATAATGATTATTAAAGTTATAACCGGCGCGAAGCCCCGAGAAATTTTGAGATTTGGATGCACCAAAATGCATCTTTTCAATAAGAAAACCCCAAATTTTTCTTACACATTTGTGGGAAGATCTCAAAAATTTTTTCTACATTTCAGACTTCCATATTTTAGTGCAAATGTGGAAAAAAACAGTGGTTAACCGTAGCTTTAATAAGGTATATTTTTATTAAACTTTCGGCCTAAAACCCTTGTGCAGTTTTCAGTAATGTTTCTAGTAGAAAAATTTTTTTGTGCCATTGGCACAAATTTTTTTGGCCTCTTGTGCCAATTGGCATAAATGTCCGTGCACAAAAAAACGCTGGTAAATTCAAAAAAATTTTGGAACCCCCCCCCCCATTTTTGAAAATTCTGGATACGGGTATCGATTATGACCTTCTAAAATGCACCAAATTGCATACTTCTGTATCCGATCCGCAAATGGGGAAAAAGCCCAACATTTTTTTCCCTCTTCCAATTTTTCAGAAGAGTTCGATAAATTTTCAGTCGGTCAAACTACAAGTTAAAAACTAGGAAAGCAACCAAGAATTCTGATTCTTCAACGACCAAGAATTTCGACTTGGACTAAAAATGTTTTAACCACACAAGTGTCAAAAGTTTTGTAAAGATCGTAAAAAAATTTTTGGGAAAATAACCGAGAAAAATCTTTCTTTTCGTTAAATTCGTCAAAAAACAACGCAGGATCGTACTTTTATCCATAATATGTTGATAATTAAGAGCTGTAAGTATTAGTTAGAACGACATTTTTTAACCGCGCACTAGAATCACTGTTTTTTCCTCCTGGGCCTTTTCCCCAAATGAGGAAAGGTGTCAAAATTTTTATCCCCATTTTCCCGAAGTCGTTTTTTTCGCTTAAAAATGCTCACAGACGCTTTATTTAACTGTTTTTGAGCTTTTTCAGGCCTACCGGTATTTTTAGAGAAGTTAATTCATGAAAATTGATGAAAAAATTGAAATTTTCGACTTTAAAGCCCAATCTACAAGCGTTATGGAACAAATTTTGTAGCAAACTATCCAAGAGCATAATTTACTTTGAATTACATGAGAAATCTACGGACAAGTCCTCTATGATGGCAAGTGAACGCCCAAAATGGATGGTAATCTTTCCGGTGCTAAGCGCCGGAAAATTTTTTATGTATTGAGATTCTGCGACGCAGGAAAATCAATTTTTCGAACATTTATTTCAAGAATTAGATTCGAATTTCGTGTTCAAAAGTCGTAATTTCTAGAATTTTACTTGAAAAATTTTAAAATCTGTAATTTATTTGTAAACTCTCATGAACTTGGTCGAAAATATATGAGTAAGAAGAGTATAAATTTCCGAAAGATTTGCCGAGCCATGAAGCTTTTGAATTGATTTTACGTTAGCAAAGCAATAATCGCATCAAAAAGCGTAGATATTGACGTATTGATCTTCCTCAAAAAGAAAAAATGCGAATCTTCATTAAATATCATGATAAAATATTGAAGATTACCAATTAAAACATGAGATAATACGTTTAAGATGATGAAAACTATTATAGATTAAGTGATAAATGAAGGTAGGCATGATAAAAGCCGCGCCTGAGCTAGGTAATACATAAAAACGATAATGAAAGTTAATAACCGGCGCTGCGCCGGAAAATTTTGAGATTATGACCTTCTAAAATGCACCAAAATGCATCTTTTCTGTATCCGATCCCCAAAATTTCTTCCCCAAATGGGGAAAGAGCCCAAAATTTTTTTCTTTTTTCCGAGTTTTTTCCCCGAAAATGCACGACGCGGAAAAAAACAGTAACTGGAATATATAGAAGAATTGAAAATTTTCACAATTTTCCATTTTATAACGCAAATTTAATTTGAAAATTGTGATGTATAAGTACAATGATATTGCTGAAAATTTTGAATGTAAAAAACTTAGGGGGGAATTTCCCCCTCCCTCTAAATACGGGCATGCGATTTGGGAAAAAATAGTTCTCTCGCCCAGTGTTTTTTTTTGTGCCAAAACATGGTTTTTGGCACAAAAAAAATTGAAATGGCACAAAAATTTTTGGGCTTTTGCGCCAATTGGCACAAACTTTTGGCTGGTCCAACACATACCTGTAAGACCTCCGACCAGTTTGGGGGGGGGGGGGGGGTAAAAAAAAGTCGAAATTTTTCCAAAAAAGGCCAAAAAACATACACTTTTTTGAAAATTTTTTTAATTTTTTCCAAACTGGGGGGGGATTGGGGGGGGGGGAAATGATTTTGGGTACAGGGTTGGCCAAGTTGGGGGGGTCCCCCCAAGTACAGGTATGGTCAAACATTAAATTTCCTCGATTTTCAGACGTTTTAGGGGATGAAAACGCAGAAAATTTTCGGCGCTCCGCGCCGAATCAATGTATATAAATATTGATTACTGTATAAGATTTGACCCAAGCGCGAACGAGTTCTCTTCGAACAGTGTATTAATATCGTTGCAGCAAACTTCAGCCGTCAATGACTAATAAATCAGAAGAAATTCTGAATATTCTCTGTACATTCGGTTGGATTCGCATCACCGTTTTTTTTCCTCAAATGGGGTCTTTTGAGGAAAATAATTTCGAAATGAGGAAAAAAATTTTGGGTATGGTTCTCATTGTGGAAAAATTTTTGGGGAATTCAAAACTGAAAAGATGCGTTTTGGTGGACTTAAAAAGGTCAAAATCTCAAAATTTTCCGGCGCTTCGCGCCGGCCATGGGTATAATCTTAACTATTTTCTATCAGGCGCGGCCGTTAGCGTATCTACTCAACTTACTAATTAATGCTTCACAGTTTCTATCAATTAAGTTGACTCGTTTCATTTTCTAATCGTTAGCACTAGCAGTCATTTATGTCGCCCAAAATTGAGATTTCTCATCAAGTCTCTCAATTTTTTTCTCTCGATGCTTGCAATTTTTTCAACGTTTGCAACCTGAACTTTTGCGTTTATTGAAGATGGAAATTGAAGACATCATTCT
This sequence comes from Romanomermis culicivorax, assembly GCA_963922205.1. Lineage (NCBI taxonomy): Eukaryota > Metazoa > Nematoda > Enoplea > Mermithida > Mermithidae > Romanomermis > Romanomermis culicivorax. The sequence goes on from CAWUHX010000191.1 coordinate 528,431, forward strand.
AGACTGCGATTTTAGAATTTCTGCTCATGAATATCTGTTGGAGAAATTTATTTTCCGGTGTTTTAGAATATATAAACCCGAAAATTTTTCCGGCGCTTCGCGCCGGAATTTGAAACAAGTTACACTTCATCAGTTTGATTTTAATTCATTTCTCAATGTTATGAAGGTTCATTTTCCAGAGTTTCAGAAAGTGAAAATCCAAAAATTTTTCCGGCGCTCTGCGCCGGACTGAGAACTGAATAAAATTAGATGAATCTAATCGGAACCACAGAAATGTTAATAGCGGATTTAGTCCTGAGAACTCTATCGTTAACATGCTTCACCCGTTCCTGTAGAACACCAATATATTTTTCATGAGCTCATATTCACTAACAGAACCAGAATTTTCTCAATTTTTTTCCTCATTTTTGCAGGTTTCTGACTCCAAATACAACGAAATGCTTGGATATGCTCGTAAAATGCATTAAAAATCATCCGTAGCCACATTATAAACGTTTTTAAAAATGTGGAAAATTTTGGGAAAATGAGGAAAAAAATTTTGGGTCCGGTTCTCATGTGGAAAAAATTTTCGAGGAAAAAAAACGGTGATTCGCATTTAAAACCGAAATTCTTACTTTTTGTATCTGATTGATTCAAATAGAAAAATCGATATCGTTGGTATAAAATGCTTCGACCGAAAAATTACACAATTTTCGACTTTATTTTCTGTAGTCTTTAGATTGTTAGATATTCGTAGTCGAAAATTGAATTAGTTATACGAGAGTTTCCTGAACAATTCTAGAGTTATATTTGAATTTTCTCAGCATTCCATTTCTTTAAGAGTCATCGTGAACCATTTTCTTGCACAGTTTTTCCTCATCTCACTGACATGGTTAGCTGAAAAATAGGTTGGGCACGATTTATGCAAGAAATTAATGCCTTAAATTTAAACGTAGCTTTGATTTAAGAGTTTTATAAAACATTTGGTCCAAAACTTTTTTGCAGTTTTCTGGCTGAAAAAAAATTTTTTGCGCCATTCGCACAATTGTTTTTCGCCTCTTGTGCCAAGTGGCACAAATGTCCCTGCACAAAAAAACGCTGTTGGGCACGATTTTTACAAAAAATTAATGCATTAAACGTCAACTTTTTATCAAGCTTTCGGCCTAAAACTTTTCTGCAATTTTCAGTATATGTTTCTAGTAAAAAAAAATTATGTGCCATTGGCACAAATTTTTTTGGCCTGTTGTGCTGTGCCAATTGGCACAAATGTCCGTGCACAAAAAAACGCTGCTCTCGCCTCGACAACAACACAATGCTCTATCTTTGAGCGAGACATTTTCACAGTAGTCAGCGTTCAGCATCCAAAAAAGTTTGAAAATGTATTACATGCATTGCATCATTAACATTTACTACCCACAAGACGGACAATAATCAAGTGCATTTATTTTAAAAGTACGCTCGATCGCTGTTTAGTAATCAAGTTTACAAAAAATGTGCTAGATTAGAATCCGCTGATGACGCAATATGTTTCGAGAGTAGACAAAATAACATATGTCGCCCACATTCCCAAAAATATGACGGCGGTGGTTATTTTATTTTTCCACGAACCGCCCAATTCTCCGCCACCAAAACACTTGTGTCGTCTTAGAATGATTATCGATATGCAAATTACGGCTTCCGTACAAAATAACGTTACGGAGAACGCAAGGGATCCAGGTTCAACCTGAAAACTGAACCAATGAAGATGCAATATGAATAGAAAAACTTTTAAATTAAAAATTCATACTTATTCAAAGAAGCATTAAATGCAAGCAACTGTTTAAGAAACTATTGTAGTAAAGAAGTGAGTGTTTATGTTATACTCCATTCATTTCGAAAGTATGGATGCTACGAGGTCGCAGCCACTTTATCCAAAATTATGGAAGGCATGTTGACTTTATTCAATAAATTTTTCTTCCATGATAAAGAATCCTTGATTATCCCTCTTTTCAATCGTTTCAAGATTATCGAAATTGATTTACTATCTCTAGTACGGCTGCGTTTGCCGAAACTACGATCGCCGCATCGATCATTTCAAATTGAACGGATAGTAGCATAAGGGTTTCCACTACTTGAAACTTTTAAAATAAACATACTTTTTCGATTGCCTTTAACTGCAAATTAAAAGTAAGTAGGCTAAAATATTGATGTTTTTACCCGAAAACCATCCTCTTCACTCCTTAACCAAGAAACGATGGCGCACAAGCACCAAGCCAAACCGATGCCGAGGAAAACGTTGACGGCGTTACTGCCGGTAACATTCCCGATACTAGAATCAGCGTATTTATCTTGTACAGCGGCTACTTTGCTGGCGAATAAGTCTGAAAGAGAGATAAACGTTGTGACTTCTGACAGATTTTCACGATCAAAATTGAAATTACAGCTCTGTTACAAAATTTTTAAGATTCTTGTTGCGGCCAATTACAAAAAAGATAAAATATTGTATATTGAATGATGTTCACAAACGATGTGCAAAAACTCCGATTAGTGTAGCTAGAATTATCGATCTGCCGGAAAAAGCGCAGAAGTAAAGAAGAAAGACCAGTTTCCAAAAGTGTAAGATTTGTGACTTCCCTATTATTTTTCTTCAGGTTGTATATAGATACCTGGAACGCTGGTCCCCATGGCCACTAGGCTAATAGCCGTAACGGTGTCTTTCAAACCGATCGTGCAGCCGAAATGATTAGCCAAATCGCCGATCATGGCCGTGAATAAACCGACCAAGAAAATCGTGACTACGAAACACGCCCACCCGTTGTAATATTCTAGAGCGAGAGATCGTAATTTGCATAATCTACAATTAGAAATCTTTTTTAACAACTTACCCGTCGGCGGGCAACAAGCGGCTAAAACTTTCCAAGGGACGGAAATGAAATGCATCACGTAGTCACAACAGGAAGGTAAATTGTCTTCCTCCAAATCTACGTTAGCATCTTCTATAATTTAGAAATATGATGCATGATAGAAAATAATTATTGGAGTCAGGAACTTATCGATGATCTGTGAATCAAATTGATTATTGTCTGCCCAAAATTTTTTACACAGTATTCATTTAAGGAACCATTTCTCTGTGCAATTTATGATCCTAAAGCGGATATGAAATCGTCTCCAATAAGCAGCTGAACACTCCCAAAACTTCGGACATTATCGGTTGCACAAAAAACCAAGAAATCTCAGCTATTTGAGCAGGTTTCTAAATGTTCTGCGAACCAAATAAAAATTGGGAAAAAGAATCAGATTCGAAAACTGTCCAGCCACGATCAGCGGAATCGTACGCTAATTTTTTGGATTAACGTTTTTTCTATAGCTTCTTGAAAACGTTTGCAGTTCGATTAGTCTAGTCCAAAACTGTAGGAAGGGAAAACACGCTTCAATACCCATCCGTGGGCACAAAACAAGAAAATTTAGAAACACCAACAGCATGATGGAAAATAATCTGTTACAAGCTATATAGTAAAAATTAAAATTATGAGAAAATATGAAATGGAAAGAAAAGGAACAGAAGCACAACAAAAGTTAATGAAAACAAAATAGATGCAAAAATGAGGATTCAACGTTCCATTTCTAACCCAATTCAACTGAATCGGAAAATTTTCAAATTAGTGTTTGTCCAAGATCTTGCTCTTTTCGTAAAATAATGAAATGATCGAGTTTGAGGAATCATGAATAAAACGAAAAATCACTGACCCTCACTACTACGAACCGTAAAAGCATCATTGAATTGTTCCTTCCACGAATGTGTTCCAACAGCGTCTGATACATTAGCTTTCTTCATCATTTTATCCACTAAGCCCTGAGGCAGAAATAAAAGCTATATACAATACTTTATATACATACCTTAAATTACATACCTTAAATTCTTTGCTTTCTTGAATTTTTATTCTACATTTAGAAATTCGGCCCAGTTTTGGTCTGCCTTTTTCAGCGATTTCTTTCGTTTTTCGATCTCTCGAAGACAATGAATCGTCCCTAGTGCTTTCGTCGCAAATCGGTGTCGAAAGGAATAACGAAAAAATTTCGTATCGTTCGTATTCTTCTTTGTTGATTATACCAATTTCGATAGTTTTCCTTAAAAATACAAAAATAAGTTTTTTCGATATACTTTTCAAGAATCAATTTAAAATATTCAAAAATTTTGTTGTCCAACTCACTCGGTTTCGTTATTCTCAAATTCTAAAATGCCGCTCGTTTTCGTATAATCTTTACCGGCAACAGCCGTGCCGTCCAAGGTGGCATAAGGTACTGCGACCAGACCTCGAGCTCCGCTTGAACGTTTTACCGTGATGTTGACGACGCCCGAATTTTCTGGTACAATATACTCTTCGTGCTCGATAGAAAAAACGCCGGCGTGATCATCGTCCAGAATAACAACAGTAGCTCGATTGGGCGACAAAATTTGCGACAGAGGTAATTCTTTGGTCAATTGTCGTTCTAAATCTGGAAAATAAAAGTTCGCACTTTTAACGTTAAAATGTAATGTGATATTTGGTCGCATATCTACATCATGGTATCAGAAAAAGAAACGATCTCAAAAATTAAGTTCTTTTAACTTGTACTCCATCTCCACAAAACATTTACATTGAGGAGGACGAGAGAAAATGAATGAGCAAAAGGAATCCGATGAAATAGCGGGAGCAAATCAAGACAGAAACACCTTCGCCCCACAAAAAAATGCTTAAAATTGAACGAATTTCAGGAATGTCAATCTATCCACAAGAATTAATTTTTTCAAATTCTGAAATTTATCGTATCGGACCCACAGTAAATAAAGAAATTAATCGACACTTGAGATGAGAGAAGATCAACTTCAGGATCACGTCGTATTTCTCATTCTGGACGCTATGGTTTGACTTTTAAGCACATCTTATTCTACTGTAATTATCCCTCTCACCGGGAAAAGTAGATGTGGAATTTTTGATAAATCGACCCGTGCTTTCGTCCAGAACTCGTAAATTTTCCAATAAAACGTAGAAATGTTCGTCTTCCTCGAATATATCATCATCTATGATAGGAATATCAATGTAGAAACATTGATCGGCTGGCGTAAATCGTAAAGTTCCGTTGACGCTAATATAATCCGAACCAGCTTGGGCTGTACCGTCCATGGTCCTACGGTGTACGAAAAATTACAGTAAAGAAAAAACAGATGAGGTGAAAACAGGAAAAAACCTGTAGTCGACCAATACGTCTAATTTGACACCCAACCAACCGGTGCCAGTTTTCGAAACTTTAACTTTCATCGTACCCACATTTTCCATCACCGTATATTGAGGAGGATCTAAGAAAATATTGATCACGTGAGTTGCGGGATCGAAAAGTGCACCGGACGCCATCGCTGAAGGCACTTGCGGCGACGTTTTTGGCACGGATTTCATCCTTTTTACTCTACTACGGACTATATTTCCGCCACCGATTAATTTTCTCATAGCTTCGACTCTAAAATGTATGATAAACGACTTTAATTTTTTTGTTCATAAATTGATTTTTTCCTAAATATATCTCAGGGTTTCCATTAATGGAATGTCCAAAAAAATAATCGATGAATAATAATTTTGAATTTAACATAACAAATTTTGACTTTTCACAATTTTTACAGAAGCCTAATTCGAGAAACCCAGATTCTTTTCACCTGTGGAATGCGAAACTTTTCTTTGCATTTTTCATCATTTCGTATTCAGTCATACGTTCTAAAGTTTGTATATCCGCGTCCGGGTGTTCTTTACGGATTCGTTGAAAAGTTTCCATGAATATTCGACGATTTTCTTCGTAAGCTCGTACATCGGGATCCTGCCTCGTGACCGTATCCAAAAATTGCGTTTTTTCTGGATCTTGCAGCTCAGAGGCTAATAAAATGTTGGTTCGTCTATCTTGGATGTAACCTTTGGACCTCAACCTTAATAAATGAAAAGATGACATAATAATCGAATTTCGATCTTAGAATTTTTTTTTGGCTAAACGCTTAATTGGAATCTCCAAAAAATCACTTTCTTTCTATATTGATTTCCAATTGAACATTAGAAATTCTAGATTAGAAGAATCGTGCATAATTATTTTCGAGAAAGTCTATATGAATACCAACAGAATCAACTTCCAAAATTATTGATTTAATCTCAGAAAGACGTTTTCAAAGTAGAATGAAAATAAAATGCCTATTCTGGGTTCCAGGCAAGGCGGATCAATGTTGGAAGATCTTGCCGGTTGAAAGATATAACCTTTTTTTGCTTGATCGTTGACATCAAAATTTGATTAAAACCATCATCGCATCAACATGAAGTTCACTGGGGTTTCATTCACAAAATGAGATTTTTTTCGTGTTTGGCGGTATCAATCAGAAATGCGTGATTAACAATTAGCAATAAAAGGTAGGCAATTCCGGCACCTGAATGTAAAAAATCAATGAAAAACCAAAAATAGTTCTGGAGTTTGAAGGGCCGCCTAAAAAGTTGTGATAGATCATGTAGCAAGAGTCAAATGGATTTTCCTCAAAATCTTGTTTTTGGAAAATTAGCAGAGGAAAGTTTCAAGCAAAAAAAGGAAATTAGAAATAGCAAAATGGACATAAGATATTTCGGAATTAATAGTCAAATTCGATTTATGTTATCAATTAATAAATTTTGAATATTCTCGAAACACCCATTAAATATCGTGTACGCTAGACTTTGTCATGGGTTCTGTGAGTTTTTTTATTCCCTAGCATTGATGTGAAAGAATAATTGACGAAAAATTTCATGAAAGATTCTTGCAGAAATTTGTAATCAAAAAAAAAGATGGAATAAAGCGCCATAAGACTGACAAATTATGGATTCAAATCATAGATTTTAGTTATTTGTAATTTTTGAATTTTTACTTTTTCCCGATAAATTTCCGATCGACGATCCAAGCGCTCATCACGGTCATTGGAAAATAACTCAGCGTAAGTAAACCTTCCCAAATTTCGATACGACCAGGCGAAATTACAGCGATAATTAAATAAAGCCAAACGTAGGCGAAAATACTCCAAGTCGACGTGACCAAAAATACGGACAAATTTTGTTGGCGACGTACCTGTGGAGTAGGGATGACTAGGACGCAAATGGCAATTATGACGAAAAGATTGAAAGCGGCGCTACCGACGATCGTATTCGGACCCAGGTCGCCGGCCTAGGAAAAAAAGTGATGACTGTGAACAAAAGTGCAGTAATAATTACAAGTTGTGATAAATCGTCACAATGTTAAATTTTTTCTATTAGTAAAAATTGTAACTGATTTGTAAACAATGCGTATATGAGGCGTAATGGGGTTCGTATATGGGGCGGCCCACTTATCTATGTACAACCTTGATTTGTTGTAAAGCAAAAACTTTTCAGGTAAATATGACAAAAATGTCAAAGAATGTAAAGCAGTTATTGAAATTTTATCTGTGAAGTTTTAATGATTGGATCTTGCATATTAATGAAGCTACATAAGTTTGTTCATTATCCACTTGATTTTGAAAAGTTGAGCATTTTTGCATGCATTCGGCAATTTTTGAGGTACATACAGCCACGAAATGTTCCATAAACACGTTGTATTTATTCAAGTTTTCATACATAAAATTTCATAACATTTTTTCATAAAAAATAACTTATATACATTGCCCGTTGAGTAGACGAATGCGAAACGCGAATCTCCGGTGATATATACTGGCACTGATACGAATTTTCATCAGGATTGACTGACTGATCCCTCTTTATTTTCACATTACAAACTGATCAAGTGCCAAAAAGCTTGTGCCATTTACAAATGCCATTGGCCATTGGTAGATTAGTGGAATTCATTTCAAAATTTGTTTGAACAATGACAATCAGAGAGCCCCATGGGAGGTATCGGGGATATTACCCCGGTCTTAGATTTGGAAATTCATTTACTACCCCCATAAAAACAGCTCACTATAGCAAAAAATTTTGGTAGACCTCATCCTCTCCTCAGTAGGTTAGAGTAATTCGAGAAAAATTGCACAATGTGTGCTTGAGAGGAATTACTCACTGGTCTTTTTGACACATTTACTGAGCAAATGATAATGGGAAAGTATGCAACTTCTGTGCCGTACAGCGATTTTTAGGAAAGGATATCAGCACATTAATATATACTACTTGTAGGAAATCATTATATTATATAATTGGGAGATCAAATAATGACTTATGTATATGTGATTTATCAAAAAATCGCCCCTTGGGAAGAAAAACATTATGTTCTTAAAATTCTTCCTCTTCATGCTCTCCTTTCCTTTAACCCGCTTCTGCATTGGGTCTTTTGTGCGCATATGGTTACCCAAGCTGTGGCATACTTTCCTGCTATGATTTGACACATGTGAGGTCCGTTGACGTGGATCAGAGTACTACACCACCCCCATCCGCAAAAAAGTTGGGGGAAAAAAGGTCATGGCATATTTCAAGTACTACCCTTACAATTTACAATTTTACCCCTACCTAAATTTTCGACCTTGGGGACCTCTGATGACAATACACCCAGTTCACCGAAATCAAGACACAATCTTTGCACATTCCAAAATCAAGTGTGCGATGAACAAACTCAAATGACTCCATCAATACCTAAGACTCAATTATGCAAATTTTACAGATAAAATTTCGATGACTGCTTTACATTCCACGAAATTTTTGTCATATCAACACAAAAACTAACTTTTTTGTAAATTTATTCGACAAAAATACAAAAGAGCTAAAAAAGAGAAGTATAATGCAATTCCTTATTTTTTGGAAGAATTCAATTTTAATTTTTTCACCTGTAATTTTTGCATTATTTGGAGAAGGTACCTTATTATTCCGTTTTTCTGTTGTTATTCCTCTTTTTAAAATTAAAGGTTTTGTTAGTATTTCCAACACATTTTCCATTTCTTTATTACATTTGCTTTTATAAGGTGGTCAAATTTGGAGGGAGTACACCATTTCTACACGAGTTTCGACACTATCAGCCCGAAGACAAAATATGCTATTTTTCCTTACGGGAAAAAAATTCTTAAGGAAAAATGGACAGGCTAATGAATTTTGCAGTAAAACTTTGAAAGTAGCGTTAACAGAGAAGCGTCATGTTTGAATTTATGGTAGCACTTCAAATTATTGAGATGATTTTTAAGAATAAATATGACCTTTTGTTTGTCTTTCGAATCAGTACAAGATTAGAACGAGAAAACGATTTTTGATGCAGTTTAATTGGCTTATAATTACTTCCAATTCTTGTAGGCGTCGGTTCAGGCTTTCTGTCGCAATGAAATCTGACAGAGCATGGGATAAAATGGGATATCAAAGGATAACATCATATGTGACTAAACCTTATGGTGTACATATGATAAATCTCCATCTCTTTTCTTCATCTTATGGGGCCTCGCATTAATACAGTTTTTATAATTCTTCTCGTATTATACTTCTTGAATATCTGACTCTGATTTTTTATTTCTTAGTGCAATATTTATGTTCCCTATCCACATCATTACAATGTCGTTCCATTTGACCATGCACTGTAGATCAATATTTCTCAAATGAGGAAAGTTATGAGCATCATTAAAGATGATTTCTGAAAATGATTTACATTCTTGGGTTTTTTATGTTCACTTCATTTGCACGTTTAGTAACAGGTTTTTGCTATGCTTTCTTTGTCTTCCATCTTTCCTCCTTACACTATAGAACATGAACTTTAAAAAAATAAATCAAAAATACAGGAACAATTGTGGGACAATCGATAACAGAGCCCGGTTTCATCAAAGAGACTTAAGCTTCAATTGGGCTGCACTATTACGGCAATGGTATAACATATAGAGATGAGTTGCAGCTTAAGCTGTAGCTCAACTGGAGCTTAAATCTCCTTGATGAAACCGGATCCATTGTGTTTACTCCGAGAATTGAACTATATGCACGATAGAACTTTTCTTCACGACTCTATTTCATTCTTGGGCTAATAAAATGTTCAAAGATGATACTTACGCTCTTCTGCTTCATCTTACAAATTTAACATATTAAAAATTAAAATCGCGCATTGGAAGGTTCTGCCTGATCCTCAGTAAAATTGTACCTAAAAAAAGGCTAACTAATTCAGACTTCAAGACAATCTATTCCAGATACCAATTAAAAAATCGATAACTTCACTTGATAAGTTTTTTGAAAGGCTTGGGTGAGCTTGCCTATTAGTCAATATCTCCACTTCAATTATAACACAAAGCTTTCGCCTCTTTTTTTGATCGGTAATCGCCTGAAAAAAGGCTGACGTTGAAAAGGACGTAAAATGTTATTTCCGCTACTATTCAAAATGATCGTCGTAGAAATTGTTTAAAATTTCCAGTCAGCCAAATATTCGAATTTGTTAAAGAAATCTCAGTTTTTTGCGAATCATCTTGCTATGAAAATCCTTCAACTTCAAATCAGCTTAAAATGCTTGATACATATACAGCTATGTTATGGGCTTCACGAATTTACTTTATTATATCTCTATGCAAATTTTTGAAAAATTTCGAAAGAATTTCCACATTATCCATCTATGCATGATGAAAAATGCATGACTTTCTAAAATGCATGAATTTCTAAAAAGTTAAATTTTTGTCGGTGAAACTTGCATCTTGATATGAAAATTATGACAATACAACTACCTAACTCCATTTTATTCCATCGCTTTCAAAGAAGAAAAAACTCCTTGAGGTAATGATCTGACAGCTCTCGTTTTTATTGATATTGCATATCAAATAGCGTGTTACCGTAATCTTGCTTGCTGTATAGTTGGGAAATTTCAGCAAAGTGAAATTAAATTTTATATCAATACTTCATAAGTGCTTCATCGTATCAAGAAGATAGCAAATGTACACGTTTCGATAACGTATTTTTGGCAGGAATACTGAGCAATAGAAAAGGCACAAGGTTAGGAATTCTAGGAGACAGTATACGAGTATACGACATGTTAAGACGTTTCGAAGAAGTCATTTTTAGTTTTTTACTTACTTTGAATACAACAAAATTATTTTTCGAATTGAAAAATGACTTTTCACGCAAAACTCACTTTCTTACCTTAAAATTGTGTCCAGCCGATTCGATAACCGACAACAAAATTTCCGGCGCCGAGGATCCCAAAGCCATCAATGTCAAATTAGACACCGTTTCGTTCCAAATCCTAACGGTAACAAAAATTTTACCACCGTCGACCTTTTCGGCTTTTTTTACTCGGACTCGTTTCTCTTGTGATGTAATCGTCTCTATAGCGGCCATAAACTTATCGGCCAAAATCGAAACGCCCAAAAAAGCGTAGAGCATCGTAAAAAGGTAAACCGTACCGCGGACAATTTTACTCGTCAAAGTTAGTGGTTCGTTGGGTGGATAGATGGGCCAAGCCGGTAGTATGAGCCCGTTTTTACATTCTTGTCCGAAATCGACACATCGGCAATCGTCGGCGCGATTTACTGTAATAATTTGGGTTATTTCTCCTTGATTATTGTCCGTATGGTGAAAGGTACAATTGTAGCTCGAGCTGACGTTTGATATTGGTAGAAATATACAAATTAGTAGTAGTAAATAAATCGAGACGCTGTGATACATTGACGGAGTTTAAGATTTCTCGAATATTGTACTAAATGCTAATGAATGAAAAGATATGAAGAAAAGGCTTTTCTCGCATAATATTTGCATATTAGTATCCTAGACGACCGTTTTTTCCAATTTTTAAGCAAAGAAAAGAGGTACAATAGGTGTATAACGCAGTTATACATTTGAATCATAAGTGAGATTGTTCGTTAAAATCTTTGAAAACACCATTTTTTGAAAGCTTGTTGCGAAAATATATTTATAATAAATAAAACTTACTTTTTCGTTCACAATAATGCTATTATCTTGATTGAATTTCCAAATACAATTTTCAATTAGGCTTCTAAATGTTGATGCCGTTCTGGAATGAAAAAAGACAAACCGCTAACACACTACGATACAAAACTCAACAAACTTATGGATTTTAAGCCAAAGGAAAAAATAAATTTTTTCAACTAACGAAGCAAGAAAGGGTTAATTTGTATGGAAATGCTGCAAACTCTCGTTACAGAGTCATACAACTGGACGGCGAAAAAAATTAATTTGGGAAAGCGGCCAAAAACTATTAGCTTAAAATCGATAAATTCGATAAAGTATGCAGTCAGTCACACATACACCGTTACAAGTTGAGAAGTTAATTACATTTGGAAAAACACTAACACATTTTTTCTCATATTACACGCTCTCCGATAATGTTTGTCTAACAAGAACTTATTAGAAGGCAATGCGCCTCAATGTTCGACGTGTTTAAACGTCATGGGAGAAAATGAGAAAAAACTTAATTACGGGTACTTACTTTTGTATAACTGAATACATTATATAAAACTTGTTCCATTATTGTTACATGAATTTTTCGCCCAACTAAAGTAGAAAAATGTAAATTCAGTATTTCGTAACATATGCTTTCGAGAAAAACAATGTAGAGTCGTTGAAGCTATAGCTTTCTCACCAAATTGATTTTAGGTGAAAAAGCACAGGGTTTTTCACCATTCGGTAGAAAAAGATTTAGAGTCTACATAAATGACGTATTTTGGTATAAACTTGTCATTAATTTACTTTAATTTCACTCGAACGCGAATGTTGGCGAGTCATCTAATAGTTCTTAGCATTGATTACTTTCATGCTTCAGGAATGGTTCATTTTATTTTAAATCGGTCATGTCGATCATTTTACCAATGGGATCAGCCAAGTCAAAAAACCTGTGCGGGTCAAAAAAAAATGTAAGCCCTAAAGTCCATTGCTCATTTTCATTGAGTTATCAGAATTTTCCGGCAACGGTTACAACTTCTTGTTTTTTTCGTATTCAGCATTCACTAAAATGTTGCACTTTTGTTGCTACTTCTATGCAAAAGTAGTGAACAAACAGATTGATCGTGAATTTGCATTCAATGTATTAGCTGATTTTCCTAGAACAGTTATCAAAAGGATGCGACTCCAAGCGTTTAAGAAGCGCCGAATTCAGAAAATTAGCTATCGAAATAATAAGCGGCCAATTATTTCCGTTTAAAAGTGAAAAAAATATTTTATTTCTCTGACCCCGCTGTTCAGAGCATACCCATATGAGCTCCGGCTATTTGAGAGGGGTGAGTTCAAAATTAGTGGGCGGATGTTCACAATTTTTCCAAAATCCTTATGGATTCAGGATGACCCATACAGTAAAAAAACCGAATTTATTACGAAAATTTCGAGAATTTAAAAAAAAGGTCAGAAGCTTTTTTGGCCACTTTTTCGAGTTTGGGGGTTGGGGGTTAACCGGAGGTTGGATGGAGTCCAAATATTTGAGTACTGGGTCAGACCAAGTTGGGGTAGTTCTTCGAAACCACCCTAACTACCAGACATGCGCGGCAGTAATTTTCCAGAAGGATGGTCTTTGAACTTTTAATTGAGGGCGGGTGGGGATGGGTGAGCAAAAATACAAAAAGTTTCACAAGCATGTTTTCAATACGAAGTATACATAGATATCATCGAAAAAACTGTGCTAGAAAAAATTCAGGGGGTCTGTTCGACGATTTTTTCGGGCCAGGGGGGGTGTCCAGGATTTCAGGTAAATTGATGTTAGTGTAAAGATGACTTTCTACCCCAAAGTAACAAGAACAACATCGTATTGCGTGTCATTTACCTACCTAGTGCTTAGGATTCATTTATACTTGCCTTTTCCGACGGAACGGACGATACAGCTTGAAACGTTCAGCCTAAAATTTTACTTTCGATTGGAAAGGATAACTGCAATTCTGAAGAAAACGACCGATGGTAACTTCCTACGGAACCGAACAGAACGAAAATTTCCGTATCGTTCGATTACGTTCCATCGATTGCATTCCGTTCCGTTCCGCCGAAAAAGGCAAGTGGCGGAGCGGAGCCAGGCTGTTGAACGCGACGCGCCCGTACCGTTAATGTTTTGCTGCTGCACAGTCTTCAACTTCAGCTTTACACAGCGATCTTTACATCATATCCACTACATATCTTGCACGTTAAAAAACTGGCCAGCCTGCGTTGCCTAATACCGTACATGAATTACACAGTAAAAAGCAGAAAATATTCAGGGGTCGATAAGCTACCCACATTTTTTTGGTCTCTATCACTATTTAGTGAGAAGTTCCGTGTGGAAAAAGCAATTTTTTCCATAGATTTGATACTCGAAAGTTGATATAGGTCTAAACAGCAACCAGCTATGCCGAAATGGATGCTGAATGCGTGAAAATCTTTACGACCCGGGTGATACTCGAAAAACGAAATAGCCATTCATCCACTCCGTTTTTCTGAGCGCAGTAATCGAATCTTAGATGTAAATAAGAACAATACAAGGGCTAACCTCGAAATCTTGAATGCCTTTTTAGTGTTTTAAGGAATATTCTTTCATTTCAGCAAGAAATCCCGGACAATTTCGACAGGCAGCAATGGTAACTGAGAAGTAGACCTTCTTGATTCAAAATTTGTCTTTGATTTTGCGTTCGTGCCTTTGAAATAATCTTTAAAAAGCCTTTGTAATCAGGAAACAAAATCTGTTTCTTGAGCCTCCGCCTACGATAGGCTGATTTCGTTGATGTCTCCTTCGGAAAAAGTATCCAAGGCAGGACGTACAGAAAAAAAGCGCTGGAGGAACTGCGTCAACTGTATTTAGAGAATTTGTGGATTTCGCATTTCCGTTCACCCAAACTCGGAAAAATTGGAAAAAATTGAAAAAAGTGGCCTTTTGGCCTTTTTCGGGAAATTTCGTAATTTTTTCAAATTTTGGGTAAATTTGGGGTGGCAGTAGCCGCCGAATTTACCCTACCTTTAAAATTTTCTTTAGGCTTATGTTGAAGCTTTTCCAAATGAATAATTTGAAGAACGATGAAGGAGAAAAGGTGGAAGAATATGGGGACATCATTGCATAAGTAATGCAAATTTTTTCCCATAACTTCGCTTTGGCGCTTTTCCCATGCATAATTTCACTTGTTTTTTCTTCCCTTCATCATGAAAACCCCCAAAAACCGGCGTCAGAGAAATTTCGGCGTGGCCACCGCCATCCCTAAAAATTCCCAAATTTTTTCTGGGTTTTTCGACCCCCGTCCCCAAAATTTCGGAAATTTTGGGACCCCCATCCCAAAATTTTGGGTTTACACCCCGCCCAACTGGTCGGACCTCTTACAGGTATGGCGTTGGGGAGGGGTACCCCCAACCACCGTTTTTTCCTCAAATGGGGTCTTTTGAGGAAAAAAATTTCGAAATGAGGAAAAAAAATTTGGGTATGTTTCTCATTGTGGAAAAAATTTTGGAGAATTCAAAACCGAAAAGATGCGTTTTGGTGGACTTAAAAGGGTCAAATTTCAAAATTTTCCGGTGCTTCGCGCCGGTCATGGGTATAATCTTAACTCTTTTCTATCAGGCGCGTCTGTTAGCATATATACTCCGACTTACTAATTAATGCTCAACAGTTTCTATCAAAAAAGTTAGCTCGTTTCATTTTCTAATCGTTAACAGTCAATTATGTCGCCCAAAATTGAGATTTTTCATCAACTCTCCCAATTTTTTCTCTTTATGCTCGGAATTTTTTCGTCTGCAACCTGAAAATTAAAGATGGGAATTCAAGACGTCATTCTAGACTGCGATTTTAGAACTTCTGTTTATGAATATCTGTTAGAGAGATTTATTTTCCAGCGTTTTAGAATATAAAAACCCGAAAATTTTTTCGGCGCATTGCGCCGGAATTTTAAACAACTAGCACTTATCGGTTTAATTTTAATTTATTTCTCAACGTTGTGAAGGTTCATTTCCAGCGTTTTAAAAAGTGAAAATCTACAACTCTATCGTTAACATGCTTCACTCGTTTCTGTGAACACCAATATATTCTTCATGAGCATATTATGACTAATATAATTAGTATTTTCCCAATTTTTTTCCTCATTTTTGCAGGTTTCTGACTCCAAATACAACAAAGTGCTTGGGTATGCTCCTAAAATGCATAAAAAAGCATCCGTAGCCACATTATAAACGTTTTTAAAAATGAGGAAAATTTTTGGAAAATGAGAAAAAAAATTTTGGCTCCGGTTCTCATGTGGAAAAAATCTTCGAGGAAAAAAACGGTGCCCCCAACCATACCTGTAAGACCTCCGACCAGTTGGGGGGGGGGTAGAAAAAAGTCGAAATTTTTCCCAAAAAAGGCCAAAAAACTTACACTTTTTTGCAAATTTTTTCAATTTTTTCCAAACTGGGGGGGGGGGGGTAAATGATTTTGGGTACAGGGTTGGCCAAGTTGGGGGGGGTCCCCCCAACCCCCCCAAGTACAGGTATGCCCATAACCCCGACTTGGTCGAACCATACATATACCCACAGTTTTTTCCTCAATCGACCATTTTTGAGGAACTTTTTTGAAGTTGAAGAAAATTTTTTTTAAACCAATTTGAGGAAAAAATTTTTGATAGTTCTCTTTTCAGAGGTGCATTTTACGCGTTATAAAATTGAAAATCGTTGAAATTTTCCATTTTAATTATTTAATAAGCTTTTCTTTTATTCCAATGCGCGGTTAGAAAATGTCATTCTAGCTAATGCTTATAGCTTTTAATCATGAAGATATTATAGATAAATGTTTGATCCTGTGTCGTTTATTTGAGAATTTGATGGAAAGCAAGATTTTTCTCGGTTATTTTTCCAAAGCCTTTTTGCGGTCTTTAAAAAGATTTCGACATTTCTGTGATTAAAACATTTGGCATTTTTTTACAAGTTGGTTCTCTTCCCAATTATGGTCCAAACCGGCATTTTCAGACTTCTCAAGATGCCAGCTATTTAGATCAGTTCGAAAATCCAGGCGCTCATAGCATTCAGGAACTCATTTGCATGAAATATCTCACATAGTCCCTGTCACTACAGAAAAATTCTACCTACTTCAAAAATCTAATCTTGTCCATCAGCCTATATATAGACTTAATGCGTTTACCACTACACTATTTCACCAGAAAGTATAAACTCTATATTCCTTTAAGACCCTTGATACTATTTTAACTAACAACTTCATTTGGAAGAGCCTCAACCCTAAGCCTAAGCCTAAGGAAAATTTTAAAGGAAAAATAAATGTCTACTCACTAGTCACAGAAATCCATGCTCAAAATCAACTAACAACTCATATACAATAACTAGGCTGAAGGCCGGGAACCGACTTATAAAATTTAGCCGAACATTTTGAGTCCAAGTGGGAATTCTAGCTGGTTGAAGAATCAAAATTCTTGGTTGCTTTCCTAGTTTTTGAATTGTAGTCTACCCGACTGCAAATTCATTGAATTCACTGAAAAATTAAGTAAACCTTCTGTCGAGGAAATAAAAGTTGAAGAGGTTCATTTCCCAGCGTTATGGAATATCAAAATACCAGAAAAATTCGTAACTTTTTTCTTTTTTCTTCAAAACTCAGAAAATTTGGTTTTAAAAGCCTAAAACCGACGCGAATCGAATGAAATAAAAGAAAGCTAGCTTTTGGTGGTTTCCCGTTAAAATTAAGCCCATTTATTGATTTTAGAGTGAGCAACCAAAAATTTATCTGTGCAACCGAAATTTTTCTCCAAGTTGCGCATTGCAACCTGGCCTGTGCAGAAAAAAAGCCCTGTGATCAAGTCATACTTTTATATGTATCAGATTGTCAGCTGTTCAGAATCAGTTTTAAAACATTGTTTTTCATTGTTATGTTTTTACAGAAGTTTACTGTTTGATTTACTTGTTATGTCAAAAATTAGGTTGTTTTATGTTGTCGAAGAAATACAAGAAATAAAGATTATACCACTGAATTATTCTCTTGCTTGGCTCATGTAAACTCACTTAAATATTTATTTACAAGCAGGTCATAGCTCGAAACTTCTTGCAGAAAAAATGTCCTTTTTTTGGCGTAATAAAATGCAAGTGAATGAGAAACGTTCAAAAAACACATCAGAAATGATTTTGAGCGATTTTTAAGCAAGAAAACTAAAGAAATTAATTTTTCCTCACGAGGAAAAAATTTTTGGGGTTTTCCCTCAAATGAGACAAAAAAGTTTTGAGCAAAAAAACACTGCATATACCCAAATGTTGGGACCCCCACCCCCAACTTGGCCAACCATATACCCAACCCTTCCAACCACTGCTTTTTTCCACATTTGCACCAGAATGTGGAAAAAAATCTGGAATGTGGAAAAAATTTTTGAGATCTTTCCACAAATGTGGAAGAAAAATTTGGGGTTTTCATATTGAAAATATGCATTTTGGTGCATTTTAGGAGGTCCAAATCTCAAAATTTTCCGCCGGTTATAACTTTAATAATCACTATTATTTATTACCAAGCTCAGGCGCGGCTTTTAGCATGTCTACCTTCACTTACCATTTAATCTTTAATAGTTTTCATCATCTTAAACGTATCATTTCATGTTTAACGCATATTATATCTTTATATTCAACCAAGATCCGCATTTTTTTCCTTCATAGATTTTTTGAGAAAGATCAACACGTTAACTTTCTAAACTTTTTTAAGCTTTTGTTCCTTTATTAACGTGAATTGCATTCAAAAGCCTCATGGAAGTATTTTCGGAAAATTTCTACGCTTCTGACTCATAGCTTTTCGGCCAAATTTATGGAAGGTTGTAAACAAATTAATGGTTTTAAAATTTTTCGAATGATAAATTTCTAGAAATTACGATGATTTATGAACACAAAATTTAAATATAATTTTTGAGATATATGATCAGAATGATTATCGGAATGCTTGAAAAAGCTCAAAAACACTTAAATAAAGCGTTTATGAACATTTTCAAGCGAAAAACGAGGATATTAAGACGAAAAAAATGTTTCCACATGTGGAAAAAATTTGACCCCTTTTCACATTTGTGAAAAAAAGTTCGTGGAAAAAAAGTGCCCCCAAACTAGGAAAAATTGGGGAAATAATGGCCTTTTTTGTTTTTTTTGGGAAAATTTTCGAAATTTTTTCTACTTTTTTGGGTTTTTTCGACCCCCCTCTCCAAAATTTTGAAAGTTCGGGACCCCCACCCCAAAATTTTCGGTTTACCTACCCCCAACTGGTGGGACCTCTTACAGGTAAGGCGAGAGCCACAGTTTTTTTCCTCAATCGACCATTTTTGAGGAACTTTTTTTGAAATTGAGAGAATTTTTTTGTTCTTAGGCACTACTTTGAGGAAATTTTTTTGATGATTCCCTGTCTAGAGAATGGTGATGCATTTTACATTTACGCGTTATAAAATTTGAAATTTTTGAAATTTTCCGGCGCCTCGCGCCGCGCCAGATTTTAATTATTTAATAATTTTTCTATATTATTCCAATTGTCGTGCGTGAGAAAATAAGAGAATAGATGACGATGCAGATGAGAATTTAGCTGTGTAGCTTGACGATTTATCGCGCGTTTTAGAAGAGACGTACAGAACGTAGAAGAGCATGTAGAATGCTAGAAACGGAACACTTGGAGTGTTTTACGGAATTAACGCAACGATAGTCGAACGCAGGAGATTGACAGGCTCATAGAGAGCGCTGTGTCAATTTATCCCGGGATCTTCGCTCAGGTCGTCAAAGGTTTTCGGATGCCGAAACTCGGGCCGTACTATCTTAACCGCTTAGGAGTTTCACCTGAATACTCAAACTATTTTCCAAATAGTTTGACTCACTTAGAACACACTTTTCACTCAATTTACTAATATACAAAATCGCCGCCTCACACTTTTCCAGACAAACAACAAAACACAACCGTCTGGCTACAGTACAACGGAATCTAATGAAAAACATTTTCATAATTTCTTCACATCGTAGCCACGCCTCTCCGCAGGTCTCGTCACGATCTTTCTCTTTCGAACTTG
The DNA here is from genome assembly GCA_963922205.1 of Romanomermis culicivorax. Lineage (NCBI taxonomy): Eukaryota > Metazoa > Nematoda > Enoplea > Mermithida > Mermithidae > Romanomermis > Romanomermis culicivorax. Next base: position 548,286 of record CAWUHX010000191.1, read on the forward strand.
CCGATCTTTCTTCGAAAACAACATGAGCTTTACAAATACGCCAAATCGCTCCACAACACTCCTCCCCCTTTCGATGTAAATCGCCTTAAGCGATTTCGACGTGTCATGGGGAGTTGACGTTTTGATCGTATGAGAGCATTTAGCTCATTTTTTTGCAAGTATCTTTTGACAGTTTGTCTCTCTCGTATTTCTACGCTGCGGCACATACTACACAAACAAAGAAAATTTAAACAATGTTATCACAAAAATGTTACCGCACAAAGTGTTGAGCAAATAAAAACTAGTATTTTACACCAAGAAATTTTAAAAATTTTAGAGATTTGAAAAGAAAAGATTCTAGTGGAAGAACAATAAACTAGTGAAAGAAAAGAGATGCGTTTAGCATCGTGATACTTATCCATTTCGACTCATTTCGGTGGAAACCCGCGACCTTTTGGCAAAACTTTCGTCGGGGTCTTGCTTGTTTTCAGAATACCCGGCGGAGGCATCTGTATCGATCGACTCGTAGTTGGCGCTCGTGGGGCCAAAGCTCGTTGCCCAGCTCCCAATGAGGTTTGAACTCCAACCACCGATGGTTGAGTTGTTGTGGTCGTTGTCATGGTGATAATTGGAGCCGGTGTCATTTGATATTTTTGAGGTACGACCACTTTTGCCAATATCTTCGCGTCTTTCTTCCTCTTTTCCTCAGCTCTTCTGTCCATTTCGATCTGGTATTCGCAGTGAATTTCTCGAATGATGGCCTTTCTTTCTTCGGTTGCCCAATAATTCGGGGCTCGCGTGTCAGTCAAACATTGCAAAATGTAGCATAGAGCCATCGAATACAAATTATCAGTCGTTTTGTAGTCGTAGGCCTGTCTGGCATGAAAGAGGAACAGCATGAGCTGTGTTATAACGATTGCATTTTCAGTGCCGTAATATTTATAGTAGTCGCACATCCAGCTTAGGAGAACTGCAGTGAGTTCTTCCGTACAATGTGGATCTCGTTGCAAAAATCGTGCTTGAAAATAGTCAGGGAAGTCCTGAGCTATCTGTTGCGAAGCCGCGGTGGCTTGACGTAAAATGACAGGATCGAAATTTAGATGAGCCTGATTGAAGTAATTGACGATAATTACTTCATCGGTAGTTCTCGGTTGTATTTGGGCCGTTATAGGCGCAGTAGGTATGCTAGGGTACCATTCTTCGGGCGGTGTGCATGGTCTACCATGGCGGCGATATGGAATTTTGTATTCCCGAACAGTTCGCTGCAGCTTTTGTTGTTCGCTAGCCATTTCTGTTTGTTGTGACGTTAATGGTTCGTCGATCATTGGTTCAGAGCCAGCCATAGGAGGTTGTTGGCTCTCTAATTCCTCTTTTTTTCAATTGATCGCATTTCAAGGCACTGGCCCATTCCATTCTCTTTTGACGATCTTTCGAATCGCTGGGATGTTCTCGCCTATAGTCGCGATCACCGTGAAATTTTCTAGGTTGTTCATTCGACGCGTATTCACCATGTCTATCATAATTGTCGTTTTGTTTTTGAGCAGTAGACCGCGAAGGTCGTTCTCTACTTCGCGTATCGTCTCGCGAATCGTGTCGTTTTTTAGATGGGGGCACGTAATTAGGATCTTCTGGATGAGTTTCCAGGTAATCCTGTATTGTGCGCAATTGTCTATCAATTGCGTTTTGTCTTCGAAACAAAGAAAACTGATACGCTCTGATATCGCGAATCGGCTCGCCATGTTCATCGCAGAGTCGATCTTTTTTCACCTCCAAAACAGGAGTCACAGTTTCGGTACTGATTGGTGTAGAGGTGTCTTCCTCGTTTTTCTTCGGTATTTTGTATCGTGTTGGTACTATTCGCGAAGGTACCATTTTCGAATCTTCTTCTTCAACCTCATCCATTTGCGAAATGTCGTACATCGATGTTGTTTTCACCAACGCGGCTTTTTCTTGTATATTTTGATTTTTTATCGCGTCCGATTCTAACTCGAATGTACTGTACGATAGATTCTTTGATAATGGTGTCAATAAAGATGTGGTTTTGGCCGTTTTCATCGGCACGCTAGTATCAGTTCTCGATACGTCTTCATCTTCGCTATCGATTTGTATGATGTCGGTTTCGGTTGGAACTTCCGTTTTCACCGTGAATGATTCTTCAGCGGTTTGTTTTAGCAACGAATCGACGGCCATCGCCGTTTCTGTATCAAATTCAGTATCTGCAAAAGATTGTGTAGGAGCCTGGGTAGGCGTTTTTGTCAGACTTTCTCCCGTTAACGTGGTAGTCGGATGTACAGGTAGATTCGAACTCATTGTTAAAATATGGCTAGGCGGAAAACAAATGAGTTGTTCGCATTTTCTTGACATCAAAATCGGTGAGTTGTAAGAAAAATAGTAGTAGGGGTTTTCCCTATACTTCTTTTTCGTTACAAGATCAGTTTCGCTGGAGACAGGAAAACTGTCATTTCAAAATATGATGGGTCGCATAAAATATCGATTCGCATATATCGGTCATTTATTGTCGCTACGATTCTTTTCGTTATATGGTAAGCGACTAGCCCATTCCATCAGTTCAAATTCGAACGTTCCGTCTCGCTTTACCCAATTTTGTTCGCATATGAGATCGATGTCAATACTGTCGCTTTTCGACAACAGTTTCAAAATCTCATTTTTGATTATAGCCCGCAATTCCATTTCGGAATGTGGGGAGCATACGTGTGCGACTAACAGCATAGTTCCGCGAACAGCGTTCATCCATTCATGATGGTTCGGAAGCAAGTATAGTGGCGTTAAAGCTGGCGTTTCGGGGATTTGATAATCGAATTTCATTTCATAAATTGGCCAAGTTTCGGGAGGACCGTATGTCGTGAACGGATGGTTTACGATTAGATTAAAATTCATCTGCTTGGCTTCGTCACTCGTCACCATGTTTTGGTCTATTTCGGACAGAAATAGGAGCAACATTGGAGCACCAACAGCATGATGAATACTAACTATGTCATTGGAGCCTAAAGCTCTGTCTATGACTCTAGCGCATATAGCGGCGTCGTCGTATGGTTCGATTTTTCCGTCGTCGGTCAAAGACGACGTGTTCTGCTTGCTACCCTTTATCGTCCGTAGTTTCGAAGGGTGCATTTTTAAACCCAAGAATTTAGTGGAGTGTTCCACGTTTACATGATTATACAAACAGTATCGCATGTTCAGAACCTTATAATCATAAAATATGATTCGGTTCAACGCTAAAATTTTGTCACGCATAATTGCGTGCAACATGCTTTTCGAAAGCGTCGGATCTACGACGCCAAATGCGCCCTTTTCGTCACCTTCGCGGTTAACGTTCGCGTTATAATACAAATTTTGCGTTGCGATGTGTATGAATTCGGGCAGTAAAAAATCGTGCGGGAAGATTTGTATATTATCCTATACGCTGCCTACAAAGCTGTAGCACCCGTACGCTAGGAACATCAATATCGGGTAGTACGCGTCTAGAATCAAATAGGTCAAAACCTGTTCGTCGGGTTTGCCTCCTTGGGTGATTCGATCGTTCGCTTGCGGAAAGTACAACCTAAAACGTTCTACGTCTAACGCGAACGCGTCGGCAATGATACCTTTTAATTTTTTATTTTCAGGGCATAAACCGATCAGACGGGCTCTTTCCCACTTTTCGGGTGAGCGTTCGATATTTTCTAGTATTATCTGGATGTCGACCAGAATACTAGGCGCGAGCACAGTGGAGTGCATTTTTCGAGCATCCGATGAATAATAGTCGCATCCGTGCATGTCTTTCAGACATTTCCAATCATCAGCCTGATCGAAACTGATTACAATGGTTTTAGGGGCTGATACGAATTCATAAAAGGCCGTTCAATCTTCGGGAGTCGCCGCTAAGGCGTCAAACATTATAGTGTATCCAGTTGGGAAACCCAACTGGACGAACCGAGCGACATGCGTCGCGTTCTGGTTCACTATATTCATCTTTGTCTTTTTGTGTATATATAGTTGATTAGTCGATATTTTTTCGACGTCAAAGCCGACTAGTACGTGGCCGCAAAAGTTTGGTTTCGAGTGCGCCGACAAGGGGCCTTTCAATTCTCCACTTTGCGGATCGCGCAGGATGTTGACTGGCCTGGCTATTGCAGATCGCGCAGGACGTTGAGTGGCCTGGCGTATACCGTCTCGAACCATCGTTCGAATTCCGTGATTCGAATCATGCGTTTGATATTGTATTCTAAAAAATATCATAAAATTTCGATTAATTTCTGTGAGATTTAGTTTCGCATGGAATTTTCACTCTTTCGAATCGCGGCATGCAAATCTTCTAGCGAAGTTACCGCGACCCAAATTTTATATCGACGGATCGATATTTTTATTCTTCTCAGGGGAAGTGAAACCCGGAGTTTCTATTTTTAGAGACTTTAGTCTATTCGGCAGTGCAGAGCTTACCATCCGCAAAGAAAAATCTGTCATCTTGACGGTATTGCTTTTTCTGATACGCCACGTATGGGTCTTGATCGTTAAAATATTTTTTGAATATAGGCGGCAGATTTATCAACGATGTGGATATCGCCGATCCTTGCGACGTTGTCGCCTCCGACTCGCTCGCCATCGATTTTCTTTTATCAAATTTGTATTCGAGCAATTCAATTTGACTCGACCGTTCACTATCGTTTCAAATTATCGAAATGAGAAATATGAACCAAAGAATCTTGCTAAAAAGACAAAGGTGTAAAGTGGAAAGTTGTTAAACCACGAATTTAAATTTTCATGCACATGGTGAAAAATGTAAAGTTCAGATTGGGTGGGACCAGAGGAAGATTTTCCTACAGCGCGCGCTTTCTACTCAATTCTCTTTTTTCTGCGCTACTACTTATGGAAGGTCAATTTATTCGAAATGGACCTGAATATATACAAAACTACACGATAGTATCACACACATTCCTTTCACTCATTCCACATAGAATCCGTATTAGCACGTTTTTAGATAACAAAAACTTTATACTCGTCGCTTTGCTCACAATTATAAAATAGTTAGAATTTATTTAACAAAATTAAAAGTTAGTGTTAGTTGAAATATGACAAAATTTACAATTTTTAATTTTTTTGAAGTCTCGGAGGACTGCTGCCTTCCGTTTCTAGAATTGCCGATGCTGTAGGAGGCATGTATGGCTTCACGCGAGAAAGTGAGACTTTCTGAGATTGTCCGGGACAATCTAGACTATCGATCGTTAGACGTTTTTTGAAATTTCGGAGTTTTTGACCACTATGAAGGATCTGATATAGTCTTTATTGATTTTAGTCGCTTTTTTGTTGTTAATCAACAGTATGAGATCATTTAGATCGTATTTCTGCTCTTTCGCTTTCTTATCGAAGTATCCTTTATACGATTCAGTCGCGTTTTTTAAGTTTTCGGAAACTTCGTTATATAACGTTATTTGCGCTTGCGTAAAGATGTACTGATACGCATCGTAGTTTAGCGGTAGCGTTAGACTTTTAGCGCAGTCGAAATCTATGGCGATTCTGGGTTCATACCCTCGCAAAAGTGGAAACGGAGAAAAGTGAGTAGCTGTGTAAGGAACAGCATTATAGGCGAATGTCACGAAAGGTAGATATCGTTCCCAATTATCGGGATCTTCAGCGGTGAATTTTTTGAGTTGCGAAATCAACGTTTGATTGAATCTTTCTACCATTCCATTACATTGCGGGTGATACGCAGTGGTATTGATTTTCTGAACTTTTAGAAGTTTCGCGATGTCTTTCATCAAGTTTGAAGTGAATCCTGAACCCTGATCTGATAGTAGATGTTTCAGGCTGCCATGAACCAAAACTATGTTATTTACAAAACTTTCAACTATAGTGGCTGCTTTTTGATCCGGAATCAAATGAGCGCTTACCCATTTAGTGAAGTAGTCTTGAAATACGATGACGTATGATCTTTTCTCACCCAAAGGGGATATGTTTACTATGTCGGTCGCGATGATTTCAAATGGATATTTTGGCTGAATCGGCATCAACGGAGGTGGTTTCGGCAACTGAGAAGTTGTTTGTTGACATGTTTTACACGTTTTGATCCACTTTATTATTGATTCTTCCATTTTCGGCCACCAGAAATGCTGATGAATCATCGCTGTAGTGCGTCTATGACCTTGATGGCTTAAAATCTTTGCACCATGAAATTGATACAAAACACTTTCTATCAAAGTAGTCGGAACTACTATCGCGGAAGCTGTATTAGCTTGTTTCAACGTTCGGTATACTATTTTGTTTTCAGTATGAAAAGCAGATGAAATCGTAGAGATTTGTTTTTGTTCAAGAATTTTTACCAATTTCGCGATGTACAGATCTTTTCCTTGAGCTTCTCGAATTTCTTCTGGCGTTTCTATAGTCACTAGCCGTTTTTCAGGCTGTTGGAAGTCTTCTCCGAATGTCGGCACTTTATTTCTTTCTTCTTTTTGCGTCATTGACCTTGTTATGGCTGCTGCGATAGTCTTTTTTCCTTCGCGAAACGTCGGTCTGAATATTTCATTCGTTACTTCTTCGCTAGTCATTGACTTTACTTCAGCGCGAGGCTCATTTCGTGATAGAAAATCAGCACAAGCATTTTCTTTACCTTTCACATATTCAACTCGATAATCATAATCTTGAAGTTTTATTGCGAAGTTTTGAAGTTGTGAATTTCGATGTTTTTCCTCTTTGATCCATTGTAAGGGTTTATGATCACTTCTGACCGTTACTTTTTGACCATAGACATAGTGTCTGTACCATCAGAAAGCTTTTACAATTGGGAGACATTCGCGCTCAGTCGTACTGTATCGGGTTTCTACGTTAGAAAGAACTCTACTGTTGTAAGCAATGACCCATTGATCATTTTCATTTTCTTGATACAAAATCGCTCCGATAGCAGTTGTGCTAGCATCAGTTTGAATGATGAATTTCAATTTTTCGTCATTGTAGACAGGATATCGTAAAAAAGGAGTCGAGGTTAGAGATGTTTTAATCTCCTTAAAAGCTGTACGATGTTCTTCGCTTATTTCATATTTCACGTTTTTTCGTAGTAGTTGATAAAGCGGTCACGAAAGAGTGGCAAGATTCGGTATGAATCGTCTACACCATTGGACAAGGCTCAAAAAACTTTGAAGATCTTTTACCGTTTTTGGCATTTCATAGTTTACGATCGCGGAGACCTTTTCGGGATCAGGTGAGATTCCATTTTCGCTTAGCAAGTGACCAAGAAATTTTACCTGTTTTGCTACGAAATCACATTTATCAGGTCTTAATGTTAGATTCGCATCTCGGAGAGCATCAAAGATCAGTTGGATGTGTGCTAGATGATCATTATATGTTTGCGAAAAAACTATGATATCGTCGATATAGACCAAACATATTTTCCAGATATATGGATGCAGGATCCGTTCCATTAGTCTTTGAAATTCAGCGGGAGCATTTTTCAAACCGAAAGGTAGAACTTTGAATCGAAATAAGTCTTCTTGACTGACGAAAGTAGTTCTATCGCGTGAAGCGATGTCTAAAGGAATTTGCCAGTACCCTGCTTTCAAGTCTAGAGTTGAGAAAAATCGTGTATTGCCTAAAGCATCTAGATAGTCATTGATTCTCGGGATTGGAAATTTATCGCTAGGAGTAACTTCATTTATACCTCTATAGTCGACTACGGGTCACCAACTTCCATCTTTTTTGGTTACCAGAAACATAGGTGCAGTCCACGGTGATCGCAAAGGTTCGATGAGGCCTTTTTCCAGCATTTCTTGAATTTTCTGACGAACCATTGGTCTTTGTTCAATTGGCGCACGATAGTAGTGTTTCACAACTGGTTTTGCATCACCAGTGTCTATAGAGACCGTTAACTCGTGAGTGAGAGTAGGCTGATCTCCAGGGAGACTGAAAACATTGCGATATTGCTTGAAGACTTCGATAGGGATTTTTCTATCTTCATCGTCGATATTTGACTTTTCGGTCATTTTTTCGAGAGCGAGTTGAAGTTTTCCTTCTTCGGACATAGTTGACTGACCTTTAACCAGTGTTGCTGGTTCATAATCTTCTTCATGATCGCTTAGCGAGGCGACGGTCATTTTCGATTCTTCGAGTCTGAATTTAATCTCAGCGATGAGCTGGTTAGGTTGCAAATGGATACTGTTCGCACTATTATTGACGAATAATAGTGGACATTTGCCTTCAGTTATGTTGATTATCGCTAGTTCGATCGGATATTCGCAGTTTTCTTTTCCGAAGTTCACGGGTTGAACTATGACGCTTTTGAAGCTTTCGTTTGTGAAAGGGAAGATTTTCCCGTTAACCCAGGTTTGACAATTCAGTTCTACGTAGCATGATGAGATATTCAAAATTGGTAGCGATCTGTCGATTTTTACGATTTGCGTTTGACTTTGTCCCGTCAAAGTATTTGAAAATACTTCATTGTAGGGCGCTTTTTCAATTGGTTTCAAAACTAGGTTTAGTTCTTGTTGAACGTCTCCGATTCTGATGAAATTTTCGCGAAAGTTTATTACAGCTCGTACGCTTGGATGCACTAAGAAATCGGTTCCTAGGAGGCATTGCTCTCCTGTAGTAGGTAGAATCCAGCATCGTACTAGATGCGTTCCAAAAGATGAACTAATTTTGAAGATTATCGGACCTCGGGCATCGACGATAGCACCATCGGCTACTTTTATCTGCGCGGATGTTTCTAAAGTATCATAGTCAATCCCCAAAGAGCGTTGAGCTAGACATGAGGAAATGACTGAACACTGAGCACCGGTATCGATTAAAGCCTTGGTTTTGGTTTTTCCAATTTCGGCATTGATATGAAAAGCACGAGTAGGAGCGTATAAGCTCAGAAGTTTGATATCTTTTTGCGAACATTCTTCGATTGGACACACGCTAGATCTCGCGATCCACGGTTCAGTAGGTTTTTCGATTGTGAAATCAGTGATTCCAGGAGCGACGAAGAAGTTTGTAGCTTTTGAAGCTTCTGTCGGTTCAAGCATATTAGCTGTACTAGTTGTCGGTTTCGTCGGAACAAAAGGTTTAGGTGAGTTGGACACCGTTTTGGTTTCTGATGGCAAAACTTGTTGCGAAGATTTCGGAGAAGTTAGCTGAGTCTGTATAGACTGTGAGTTATTCATCGGATAGTAGTAATGCTTTTCGATTATCTTTTCTTGTCGGGATTCGGAATCGCAGAGAGAAATGTTTGCAACATCTCTCTGATAGTTTCGATTATCACGATTGAAAAATCGGTTATTTATGTCAAAATTTTGATTCTGGTTGAGCGTGTAGTTACGCGTATTTTGTTGAAAACGAGGATGCCAATTATGGTTATTTTGCCATTGATGATTCGGTTGCTGTTGCCGAGGCTGAGAAGCCTGTGGTTTCAATTGATACCATTCGGAGCTGTCGTGTTTTCACTGGCCATGATAGGTGCAATATTTCATGGGTCGTTCACGTGACTGATTTCGTTGGAAGTTTCGATTCTGAGAGAAATCCCATATAGGAATGTCTTCTCTATTCCGGAAATTCAGACTTGTCCGGGTATCGAATCGCGATCTTCGATTTTCGAAATTATTAACGTTTTGCCAATTTTCTCGGATTCCGAACTTTTCTAGGACTCGTTTTATGCTTTCTTCCAATTCTTTCATCTTTGTTAGAGTCGAATTTTCTTGAAACCTCACGCTATTTCATTGTCTAGAGTCATCTCTGTTTCGGGATTGAGAGTTATCTCTGAAGCGAGGTTTTGAATTATCTCTGAAACGCCACTGAACTGGTTGCTCTTCCGACCAATTTTCGAGTGTATTAACCAGTATAGGTTGTTCTACTCTAACAGTTGACTGTTTATTCACTCGCTGAATTTTCTGAACTTTCGCGATGGCTATAGCTAAGTCAGTGATCGTTTCTAGAGTACTCGCGTCAATCGAGACCCTGTAAATTTCCGGCATTTTCTAAAGAAAAGTTGTGATAACTTTTCTATGGCAATACTGAGCGCTTCTGTCATAGTACAGTAGATGTACGTAGGTGCTGATTCGATTTAAGAATGCTGACGGATCTTCAGTTTCAAAAGGAGCGATAGACTGGAGCTCGCATTGGAGCGTATCTTGGTCGCAATTCGGTGCATTCATACACATCAGAATTCATCCTAGGATCGGACATCTCTTATGGTGTTCAGGGCACCATCGCAAGTCAAGCGACGCAATGTGTGAAGTTTTACATATTCAGAGGCATCAAGGCCGAACTCGTTTTCGAGTGCAATGAAGAATTTCAAAACTTGCTGATTTCGGGTCGAATTATCTAGTTTTTGCGGCCCTATCTTTTTACAGATAGTCTTAATTCTCGTTTCATCATCGGCGAAAGATCTATGCACCTGAGAAGGTGGGATAGACGGAAAATTTATCTGAGAGTTTAGCACGTTAGAGCGGTCAAACGTTTGTGTCGGGATGATTAAATCATCATCATCGTCGATTATACTACGAAAACTAAGTTGACTTTTTCGATCGCTAGCTACGTTTTTCGGTTTATTCAATTTCTGAGACTGAGCGTAAGAGCTTATAGGTCTCGCGATATTTTGGATTTCGGGAACGTTCAGTTTCAATACCTCTTCTTTCTGAGCTCTCATCGCTTCGATTTCAGTTTTAAATTCATCGAGAAGTTTTCTTTGTTGAGTCGCGATAGTTACGATTTCGCTTAACGCGTTAGTAGCGTCGCTACAAAAATTTATCATTTCAGCATCACATTTTTGCATTACGTCGATATAAGCGTCATTATCGAAGATTTTTCGAGTATCGGTCTCTTTCGGTTTCGGTTTTAGAAAGTTGAATTTTCGATTTTCGACGATTTTCAGAGATAGAGATCGTGAAGTTTTTCGCGTTTTTAGCGGAGCGGACGTTTCGGGTAAGTCGAAATTATGCTTATCTGCTTCGTAGAGAAGCGGTAGATTCGCATTTTCGCAGTCGAAATTTTCGATTTCTAGATTATCGGGATTCGCTAGTTTCTTGTAGAAACCTTTTTCGTAACCGAGCGCTGTAGAGCGACGCGTGCGGTTTTCCTCCATTTTTTGGATTTTCGATTTTTCACAAATTTTGGCGTTTCCTCAACCTTTAGATGAGCTGGTACGGTCACCAAATTATGTCGTGCATGAGAAAATAAGAGAATAGATGACGACGCAGATGAGAATTTAGCTGTGTAGCTTGACGATTTATCGCGGGTTTTAAAGAGACGTACGGAACATAGAAGAGCGTGTAGTACGCTAGAAACGGAACACTCGGAGTGTTTTACGGAATTAACGCAATGATAGTTGAACGCAGGAGATTGACGGGCTTGTAGAGAGCGCTGTGTCAATTTATCCAGGGATCTTCGCTCAGGTTGTCAAGGGTTTTCGGATGCCAAAACTCGGGCCGTACTATCTTAACCGCTTAGGAGTTTCACCTGAATACTCAAACTATTTTCCAAATAGTTTGACTCACTTAGAACACACTTTTCACTCAATTTACTAATATACAAAATCCCCGCCTCACACTTTTCCAGACAAACAACAAAACACAACCATCTGGCTACAGTACAACGGAATCTAATGAAAAACATTTTCATAATTTCTTCACGTCGTAGCCACGCCTCTCCGCAGGTCTCGTCACGATCTTTCTCTTTCAAACTTGCAGATCTTTCTTCAAAAACAACACGAGCTTTACAAATACGCCGAATCGCTCCACAACACAATGCTCTGTTAGAAAATTTTATTCCAATTAATGCTTATAGGTTTTAATTATCAAGATATTATGAGTAAATGCTTGATCCTGTGTCATTTGTTGTATGCCCAAATCCACGTGGCCGGCGCGCCAGAAAAATGTTTGGTGAGGGGCTCGAATGCTCGACCTTCTGCCTACAAGCCAGACACGCTACCAACTGCGCTAACCGAGCCACGTGGATGGTTCAAAAATTGTGGTTGTAGTGGGAGTGGTGAGTGCGGGGCATGCCGCGTAATGAATAGCCAGTCGCACCAGTACAACACCCCTCCCCCCTTCGAAGAGGAAGGGCCCTGGACGGTTACCAATGTTGTATGCCCAAATCCACGTCGCCGGCGCGTCAGAAAAATAACGCTTAGTGAGGGGCTCGAACCGTCAACCTTCTGCATACAAGGCAGACGCGCCACCAACTGCGCTAACCGAGCCACGTGGATGGTTCGGAAATTGTGGTTGTAGTGGTGGTGGTGAGTGCGGGGCATGCCGCGTAATGAATAGCCAGTTGCATCACTAAAACACGTTTTCCCAAAGTATTTATGCGGTTTTTAAAAAGATTTTGACATTTGTGTGATTAATCCTAGTTTTTGAATTGTAGTCTTCCCGATTGAAAATTCATTGAATTCACTGAAAAATTAAACGTTTTGTCCAGGAAATAAAAGTTGAAAAGATTCATTTTCCAACGTTCTAGAATATTAAAATAAGTGATGTCCGTCGGATATCCGTATATGAACAAATACCGGATATTTGAACATTTTATGGAAAACTTTTTACACAAATGACGAATAAAAATAGGAAAGTCAGAGCACTGTATAGATTCGTTGAACAGGCGATAGTGAAATCAGATCAAACTAATTTCTAGATGGCATAAATGAGAAGTGATCAAGTAAAAAAGTTGAAAGCTAATGACAAAAATTTTATGCTTTTATTCACAAAGTAGCCATTCTTCTGTTTTTTTCGATTTATGCTGTCCTGTGGTTGACATTTTCTGTGTATTTTAGGATATCCAGATATCCGACCTCTCGAAAAACGCGGATATCCGGATGTCAAAAAATATCCGAGGAACATCACTAACAAAAATAGTATTAAATAATTTAGAACTGAAAAAATTCAATAAAAATTCAAAAATCAGACACCAAAATTTTCTATTCTTCAGCTAGCAAGAGCCATTGTCTAGCGAGACTGATGCTTGAATCATTTTTTGAACGCAAGAAATTTTTTCTAGAAGATTCAAAAATCTTCGAAACCAGGAAAAAGATTTTGCCGAAATTAGTCGCAATGATCTTGATTTCCGTTAAATGTTCGAAGAAAATACGGAAGATTACTTACATAAAAGTTGGATGAGACACTTCTAATCATGAAAATTATTAAACGTAAACTGATTAGTGAACAAGTCATACTATTGGCTGCGCCTGAGATTATAAGCAAATAACGACTACTATAATCATGACCGGAACATTTTAAGGTCTGACCTTCTAAAATGTACAAAAATGTATCTTTTTGATCTTGAAACCTCCAAAAAACGCATTTCCGTATTATCTTTGCAAAAAACGCATGATTCTGCGAAATAACAATATCCCTAAGCATGCTATGGCTTTAAAACATTTCGGCGTTTGTGCCAAATAGTACAAAGTTTTTGACAGGTCATTCTGAATCTCTTTGATTTTGGAGCGCTTTAGATGCTTAAAATATATGCATGAAATGAGAAAATTTACGTTCTTGGCACAATTATTCGATGGGTTTGTCTTCGTGACCAATCTTTTTTTGTGTACATTTTATTAGAGAGCAATTCGTGACGGGAAATGGGAGAAAAATGTGAACTTATTGAAAAAACTGAAAAATTGGACAATATGCTGGTCTCAGAAGTTTTGGTTTGAACCTCGATTTTCGACCTTTTTATGATGGCTGCTACAACAGTATCAACGCAATGTTAATACGAAATGAACAATCTTATAGTAAACAAGAAATTGGATTAGTCTAGAAAGCACAGGTTACAAAATGTAACAAACTAATGCGCCCCCCCCTTGGAACTTGGAAATATCAATCTTGATGACTTTATAATTCGCTGTTATGAACGTAATTTTAATTTAAATTTTAAAAATTCTTTCCGCTTTAATGTGCGTTTGTTTCAAAAAATTTTTGGAAGGACTGAAGGCTTGTGGTTACGAAAATTTTTTGTAACGGAAAGGCGTGGAGAGTTTTTAGTTTCATTTCGAGTGTCCTGGTTTTCGGTCTGATATAAATAGCAGCCATCATGAAAAAGCCGAAAATCGAGGTTTGCAGCGAATTTCATTTACTACCATACTCTCAACATTTTCCAAAAATTCGTCATTAGCAAAATTTTTTTGGCCTCTTGTACCAATGCGCATAAGTGCCTGTGCACAAAGAAACGCTGAATTATTGCCAATCTTGGCTCTATCTAGCGACTAGCTTCACTTTTTTAAACGAATCTGCCTTTGTGAACCCAAATTTCGGAAATGTGCGTAGAACTTTGCTGCTGATTCTGTTTCTACTCATGACGTGGCTTAATGAGTATTATGATAATTGTTATGATCGAGTTCAAAATTTTTTGAATTTTATCACTAATTATCTCTAAAAATTTTAAAGGCTTATTTATCGATTTCCAAATGTCACACAACTATATTTTTAACTTGTTCAGTCCATCCAGTCGATCTGTTTTGCATCAATTTCGACTGGTATTCTCAATTCCCTTCCTAATTTCGCCTATTCTATATTTTCTGGATTTGCAACGGCTTTGTCATTTTGTACGTATTTTTCGAATAAATTTTTAAAAAAATTTGGCGCATCCTCCTATTTTTGTATCACAGATGAATTAGATTTATTCATCTAATCGGAATTTAAGTAGTTAATGCTCAGTCATAAACATGACCTTATAACTTTATCTCTGAGCGCTTCAGGAAACAAAATTTTTAATAACATGAATCCTTGTTCAATTGATGGGAACGTTCCCGAAGATATTGATCTCGGAATGCCTTTGAGGCAACGTCGTCCGTTGAAATTAATTTGTTCTCCGCCTTCTGGTTGCGATTTTGAAGCCGAAAATTTAATCAATGAAGATATCGATCTGGATATTAGCGATAATACGCTCAATAGAAATAATTCCAGAAACAAAATTACGTAAGCATTTTCCGACATTTTAAATTTGTCACATCAATTGTAGTGTGCCTGGTATCACCTCCTTATAACGTTATTATATTTATAACATAAGATTGTAAGCTTATGAGATCCTTAGCATACACATAAGCCTACAAATTAATCTAAGCCGAATCTTGTATATGCTTAAGCCTAAACTTGAGAAACGAATCAGCTTAAGCTGATTCACTATACTAAAACAGTAGTATTATTAGGCTTATGCTTTGATTCAAGCTTAGGCTTGAACCTTACGTAGCGATATGTTCGGCAGAGTAGTTGTTTTATGCTATAATGTTCTAACGTTATAAGATGGGTGGGCACTAGGCGCAGGAACTGATCTGGGCATGCATGTAATTGGGTGAGAAAAATCGTCGGCCATATGGATAGCCACAGTCTGTGGCCCACTGATATCCTTAAGGTCGTAAAGTTGGGTAGGAGTTAGAGATGTACTGGGTAAATATCGGGTCCGGACCAAAATTTCAAGAATATCGGCTCCGGGTTCAACAAAAGGGTCGGGTAATTTCGGATCCTGTTTCGGATTCGGCTAACCGATACACCTCTAGTACGAGTAAAATTCCATATAATGAAAGTAGTCCCGTGCCATGACCTTTTTTTACTTGCTGTGCCATTTCGGAGGGGTGCTGTATGATTCGGTGGTTCCATCAATTGATACGTACAGCGTCCTGCTTGTTGTATCTCCATATACTTATTAAAAACCGTGATTTTGCGCGCAATTTTGTACAAACCTTCTCTTAGGTATCACTTTAGTGCATGTCCTTCATATATAGCACAAAACTACACGTTATTGAGCTATGCAGTGTCACTTCTTTCTTATCTTTCAAATTTTGACATTGTAAAATGCTGCCACATCAATTTCTCGATGACTTACTCTAAAAACATAAGGTTCGGATTACAATGCTTTTGAATTCAAACTCGGCTTCATGTTTTTTTAGACAGTTACAAAGTTACAAAAAAATTGAAAAATTAAGATTTTGACTTTCTAAAATGCAACAAAATGTTTTTTTTTATGTTGAGCCCCCAACATGTTTCCTTCTTCGGAAGATTTTTTTTTTTGAGGAAAACCGTGGATAGACTAGTCCGAAGAATTAGAAAACTTTTTCGGTCTTTTCTGATTTTAGATCCTGAAGTATTGTTTTCTTGTCTCGTATAATAAAACAGTGGTGCTCTGCAGCTGTCAAGTTTTCAGACTCACTTATAAAAATTAGCTGTGCAGTTCATTTTCAAAACTGTGGACATCTTATCGACATTTTTCTCCAACTGACCATCCACTCTCAAAAAATATTGCCCATTACCCAATACTATTCAAAATATTGTCCATTTTTTATAAAAGTGAACATTGACTCAGTATGACGCTTTCCAAAATTTTACTTACCAGTAAATCATTTTTCTCGTATTTCACGCGACCAGTGAGTCATTTTTCCTAGGGTAACCCCTTAAAATTTTTCAATCATATAGCTCAAATAGGTTATTTATAGGAAACTCATAGGTCCCCAAGGTCAGATTTTTCAGGTAAGGGTAAAGCTGCAAATTTGCGGAGGTAGTGTAGCTTAATGTCCACTAAACACGTCATTTTGACTCAGAATTAGGCAACCAGATATCAATTTTTAGGAATTTAGGTACGAGTAATATCCTTCATACCCCTCCTTCCTATGGGGCAGTCTGCCCATTCAGGACCCCCAAAAAATTAAAAAGGTCAATTTTTTGTAGAAAAGGGTCTCTTTAGAACAAAAAAGGTTTAAAATGTCAATTTTTCGGCGCTTGTCGTTAGAAATGAATATTTCATTATGTTAGCAAACTTACTATTTTGGAAGCGTTATTTGAAGTCGTTGGGCGAAAAGACTAAAATTTTTTTAATGACCCCTCCTAAAATTTTGACCAATTGATGACCATACCTACAAAAAGATTGCTTTACCCCTCGCCAGACTTCGAAACTCAGTAACATGTATGAACCTGGGCAGTGAACTTGCCCGACGTTTTAAGTCAGCTAGATAGTATCGTCAATCAGCTGGAAGACAAAAAAGTCAGTTATAAAACCATTTTTGACAAATTTGGTCAAAATAGCAAAATTGTATTAATTTGGAGCTGAAAACTGGCAAGCCAAATTCAAATATCAAGACAACCAACAAATTTGATTTTTCATTCAGCTAGAATTTTTTCCATGGTCCAACATTGCACAGTAATAACGTCATTGCTTGCATTTTCCTGGATTATCAAGTTTCATTTGAAGATTTGAATGTTGAAAAGCAAAGAAAATAAGTTATCGCATTCTAACAAGATAAAAGTGCAGATTTTGTGTTGAACTCGCACAAGTAAAATTTTCATATTTTTATCAAATAAAATACTTCCTTAACATAATTCTTTCCTTTATTTTCAGGTTTTCTTCTAAAAATTCTGACTTACTTATTCCCAAACCGAGCGGCGTTAACGCTGCGAAATTGACAAAAAAGTTACGAGAGTCTTTAGTCGACGGTGAAAAAGTGCGATTTTGTATCGGACAAAACGTACCGCCTAACGAACCTTCTTCGGTTAAAAAGCCTTCATCGTCAACGACATTTTTCGAACCGCCATTTACGTCGTCATCGGATCGCGACGTCGGTTTTTTCAATTTTTTCTGGTTTGAATTAACTCGCGGTTATGCGTTAGAAAACGACGAAGCTCGTTATACGGAAAAACGTAAAAAAGTTTACGCTTTCGTCCACATACCCAAAGAATTGGAGAAATTTTTATTCTACGGCTATTTACAATGTCTGGACGCTTTTTTGTACATCTTCACGTTTTTGCCGTTACGATTTTTTATGGCCATTGGCCATTTTTTCGCCGGATTATTAAATATAGCCTTGTCAAATAAGCCTTTACTGCATAGACGCCGGTTTTTGGCGCCAGGTGAAACATGTGATATATTGAAGGTGAGTTTGAAGCGTTATCAATTCGAAATAGAAAATGAGTTCTCCAAAATTAATTTATCGCGAAAACTGCATAATTTCCCAAAATTTCAGGTTATTATTATTTTGACAGCAAGTTTTTTTATGACTTTCATCGACACGTCGGTCATTTATCACGTGGTTCGCGGTCAAGCGGTCATCAAACTCTATATTTTTTTCAATATGATCGAAGTAGCCGATAAATTATTCAGCAGTTTTGGCCAGGACATTCTGGACGCTTTATTCTGGTCGGCCACCGAACCACGCCGCAAAAATTCGCCATCCATGACGCACGTTAGCTCAGTTTTTCTCCTTCCTGAACATATTTTCGTATTATTTCTGAAAATTTGTTGTGCAAGTTTAAATGCTCGTAGATCTGGGGTCAGTACTGTTTTTAAACGCTGCAGAGATCATGATCAGTGGTCGACCGCGCAGCTCTGCCGGTCGTCGTGTGTCCTGGCTTGGGCCCGGTGCAAAAATAGAGGGGTCTGACTTAGGCTTTTTGTTCATATGGAAAGATGAAATAAGAGGAAAGATTTGTTGAGTTAGCTCACTGTCTCCATCTTAATGATTTCTGGTATCTTCCTTTTTCCTGACAGTTTCATTATAAGTTGGTTGCTTGGTTTATTTCCTTGTTGGTTGATTATCTAGTATTTAGTGCTGGTTATTAAGTCATCTTGTACCGAATTCGCCTCATCTGATATCGAGTTGCATTCTGCTGAACCTACTGTCCAGGTATGCAGTGGGGTATCTGGAATCTTAGGTACCAGAGTTTACCCCTATCTGCATCTGTGACCCACACTCACTCTAATAGTTCAGTCCAAAAGGATGAGGTTGTTATGGCTAGCCCGTTTTAGCCACATGGATTACCATATGACTAGTCATATGGCCGACGATTTCTTAGGGTTTCCTATGGCACTTCTCCCAATTACTTATGTAGTCTCTAGTTGCCTAGGACCTCAATTTAAGGAGAAATCAGAAAATTGGTTATAAAAATATTTGTTGCAGTTTGTATTTACGGTGCGATGCGCCAAAACATGACATTTTTGACTGGTGTTTTGCTCGAAATTAACCTTTTTCTATTAAAAATGGACGAAATTTTTTAGTTTTCTCCATCCCTATGGTTGGGGTCCCATACTTCCCTTTTATATTCATATGATTGACAAATCCTGGGCATTGGCATATCAATAATTTCTGGGGTGATTTCCGGCGCTTCTCCATGCTTACTTTATGTTCAAACTCAGACATGTTTTTTTTTTATTTTCCAGGTAAATTATTTCGGTTTCGGAGTCGTTACACATCTGTTACTAGCTATCTGTTACGTTTTACTGCACACATGTTTGGTTTTGCTCCAGGCCACAACATTGAATGTGGCTTTCAATTCGCACAATAAAGCATTACTTACAATAATGCTTAGTAATAATTTCGTTGAACTCAAGGGTAAATCATTTTTTGATCATTAAATGGACTGGATTTTTTACTCTAAAAAGTCAAGAACCCTGTTATAACGCAATGACGCTTTTTCATAATTTGTGGTACAAAATTTTTGTTTCAATTAATGAGCAACTTTAAAAGAGGTTCCTATATATGGCTGAAATATAATATTTTTTGCCTTATTTTGCCAAATAATTCGTATAAATTCTATTTCGAATCAGAGGTTTCCCATTCATGTGATACAGTTTTTTGCAGTTGATTGGGATTCACTTTGGAAAATCCCCAAAATTTGTCTATTTTTGTTGCTTTTTTGGTTCAGAAATCGATTTTTCTTTGATAAAGAAGTATGCTCTCGATAATAATCTTTTTTTCGCATATAAAACATTAATTCATTAATTTCAGTCCGAGTTTTCCCTATAATGCCGACAAATTCTATATTTCTAATCAGTGGAATTTTATAAATTACTCTTTACTCGTTTTCTCCAGGTAACGTGTTCAAAAAATTTGCTAAAAATAATCTATTCCAAATGGCTTGTTCGGATGTCCGAGAACGATTCCATTATTTTGTTTTATTATCGGTTGTCGTCGTTCGTAATATGACCGCCGTTGATTGGCGTCCCGAACATTTTTTTGAAATGGTACCCGATCTTATTTTGGTCATGATCGGCGAACTTTTAGTCGATTGGATGAAGCATGCATTTATTACAAAATTTAACGAAATTCCCTACGAAGTTTATAAAGATTTTACGATCACTATCGCATACGATGCAGCTAAAAGTCGGGATATTTCGGCTTTTTCGGATCATTCAGATCAAGTAATGCAAAATTTCTATGTTTTCCTTTGCTTTTTTTCTTTATTTCGTCTGTCCTTTTCAGACATCATTGAAACCTTAAAGAAGTATTTTTATAAGATATACAAATTTTTTCGTAATTTTTAGACTTTAAAATTTTATTTTGAACCTTTGAGGAACTTTAAGATTAATCGATAGACATCGAGATTTTAGATCTCCGATGAAGGAAATTCCAAAAATCTTCTGAAAAGGTCTCAACATATTTGAGCATTAAACACTTTCAAATTTTTATATTTTTCCATTTCATTCAGGTTGCCAGGCGTATGGGATTCATTCCTTTGCCGTTGAGCGTGCTTGTCATACGAATTTTAACGCAAAGTTTTGCATTTGAAAATTTGGCGCATTTAATTTTATGGACGATGACGTTCGTTTGCGTGCTGTTGTTCAAAATTTTCAATAGCATATTCGTTTTGGGTAAAGCGGCTCGGTATATCCGTCAATACGAAGAATTACAAAAAAGAGCCGATTTGTGGAAACGTTTGAACAAAAGGCATAGGTCGAAAAGCGTGCCGTCATCTCCAAAGTAAGCAAAAGGGGATACAAATATTAACATTTTTATGAGACTATAGTTGATTTCTGTCTTCTGGAGCATGTAAAAACCGGGAAAAGGAGAATATCGTGCAGAAATATTTAAAAAATTGTTAGAAATTGATAAGTGGTCGGTGGTTCCATGGACTTAATAGCTTCTTAAAATGCAAAAATGCCGCTAGAATTTCGTTTCTTAAATTTCAAATACTGAAGGAATGAAATTACCGAGATTTTTACAATTATGGTAGTCAGGGTTCTTTTTTTAGCACGAGCCCCATTAGCACAGCCTCTAACTTTCCTTAATTTGTATTAATTTCCCTCAGGACGACTAAATTTTTCATTCGCACAGGCCCAACTTTAGTAGCTTTGTGCTAAAAAAGAAAACCTTGATAGTAGTGATTCAATGTATAACCCTCGAAATGCTCATTTTTGCGCTTATCAATTTGAGCCGGTTTTGTCTGAATTTTCAAGATTTTTTGTCTTTCTTGATCCTAAAAACATTAGAAAATAATTTTCTCATAATAACCCATCGTATGCAAAATAATTAAAGAAAATATTCAAAAGCGTAAACTAATGAACGTGATTTATGACGTCTTGAGTTCAGGAGAAATAAATACATTCGAATTACAGCAGATCAAAAGAATTTTCCATTTCTTTTTTGTAATTTGATCATAGACATTTCGAATTCAGCTGAAATTACAACGTTCTGCCACTTTTTTTTAGGTTAAGCCTGATCGAATTCACTGATGTCATGCAACAAAGTCAACCGTTGAACAAAATGTACGTCACGGCTTCCGATCTTCTATCGCAGCAACAAGTGGAGGAATGGCTTTTTGCTGGCATTCCCTCTTCGCCACAGTCAGCTGCCGACGTCAAGCTTTCCAAACGACGGAGTAAAAGCGTTGCTTATTTGGACAACGTCCGTCGCATGATGCAAAACGAAGAAAATGCCGCAGCCGACACGGATCAATTGCAATCAACGGCGGTGCCAGAATCGTCGACGACAGCGCAACTTCCGACTGTGGATTATTCGGCATCGACGGCGGCGGCCAAATCGGTGAGTCATTCGCCGGCGCCGGCCAGCGACGTTAATACTGCGCAACCGCAGTCTCCGACGACGGAAGATACGTCGCCGCCGGCTGCGGTCACGTCGCACGAAGCGTCAACGATGCCGCAAGACATGCAAGCTCTATTGGGCGTAGATCGATATACATTGGTGAACGGTGATAGGATAGAATCGTGATGAATCAAATCATTTGTAAAGCATCTCGCGTACGATTTCCTATTTTTTGAGCTTTTTGACGCGTCGAAAGAGTTTCCAGAATTCTAACAACTGCGTGATTAAATGAATGGTAATCGTCAAAATATTTTATTCTTTGAGTGATCAAATTACGGCTATTTTTTTGTTAAAATGGAGTCGAGGTTTTTGTTTTTTAATCTATTGACATTGTTTAGAAAGCTCGTTTTTCTTACATCTTTTTCAGAAAATGTAGATTCGTTTTGTGAGGTTAAAACTAATATCCAGAAAACTGAAAATGGCGTAGAGTCGAAAATTTCCATTTTTAATTTTACATTCTGGAAATTGAATACATTATTCAGAAATCGTGAAAATTATACTAGGAAAAATGATGTTTTAAAACTATTTTTTACTGTCCTTAAACTTGACTTCTTTATTTCTCCGACGGTCTGTTTTGTAGTCATAATGATTATGTTTTTCCACTTGTGGAACTTCTTTATTTATTGGAAATTCTCCATCCTTCAATCGAATAGAGTACAGTTGGAATATTCGTTCTTTTAGGAATGTGTCAGAGCCGATTTGACGGCTCCAATAGATCTTCAAAAAAACTGTACAAAAGCTTTTCAGTTCTTTTCTGAAAAAAGAGGTTTTTAATAATTTTCCTCTTTACTGTGTAATACCAACCCGAAAATTAGAGCAAAAATGCCGAAAATCACCATAAAACCGCCAGCGGCCGCGAAAATAGTGTGATTTTCGGTGCATGCGACGATGACGCCCGATATGCTCAGAATGAAACCGCCGATATACAGCCATCCGGTCAGAATTAAATCGGGACGATAATTTGTGCAGTTCAGTTTGTCGAAATTTACGTCGTCTAGAAAAAGGAAACAATTTTGAGTGTCCATCGGAGTTCTGATACCCAATGAGAACTTGCCAGCCCTACAGAATTTTGCAATATCTTTCGAGAAATCCTGATTTCAGATAGTACATCAACCAAGCCAAGTTCTTGGTGAAATTTAAATCATCAGGTTCCCTGAAAAATTTCCTTTCAGGATATGTTTTTCCATGTTTAAAGTTCAACACCAAGGTCCACAAGGCTAAAAGAATGGATTTGACGCCAAGCTCCAAAGAAATCATGATTTTCTAAAATGCCAAAAAATTGTCATAAAGGTTCCTGGGAGACTTGCTGGAGTCCTCCAACAGAATCCTGATCCTGACTGACCCCTCCAGAATTTTCATTTTTAAGGGTTTTTATACCACGAAATGTAGAAGTGAAATTTTCCCAAATGTTGCGTCTATTAACCATAAAATAAATATGATTTAATTTATGATTCAGTGCTCTGTGAAGACTTTGTCATAGAAGGTCCTACAAATTTAATATGAAATGCTAAAAATTATCAGGCAAAAACTTCAATTTTCGTTGGAACTGGAAGAGCACACTAAGAAACAAAACATCCGATGAAGAAGTTTTAACATTCTGATCAATTTATTTGAACAAATTCTGAGTACTTTTGAAAAAAAATTATACTGTATATGTATGGTCCAGACTCGGATGACTGAATTTTCGAAAAGCATTTCGGCAGTTTCCACGAGAAGTCATGATTGGTTAAACTACCAGGCGGAATTACCCGGATACGTTTACGATGCGTCCGGAATGCGCACTTTACCGACCCAAGGGCTTATATCACACACAACCAAAGCATTCTGCCGGTGTTTCCTTCATACCTTCCGATAGAAAGCACACATTATTTGGTAGATATAAAAGATCAACAGTTGTCATACTGCGGGTAAATCAAAGAGCATCTCCAATACACATTCTTAAAAATCCATGATTGACAGTTATTGCATGATTGACATTTTTTGCATGAATGTCAATTATTAAGAATGATCCAGGTGTTCTTGTGCTGTCGGAGAAAAATTCGAACGCGAATTTTTCAGGATAGAGATGAAATCATCAGGAAGTCGTATTTTTCAGATACTATGCGAATCTCGACCTTCAGCAATATTAGCATGGAAAGCAAAGCTGCGGCTTGTGTAAAAATGACGAAAACTTTGCCCGATCATACTGATTTTGACCAAATGCCGGAGCTGGAATCTGCTGAATACAGCAATTTTTGAAGTCCAGAGGACGATAAGACTTCTAGATCCGGATATAGAAGAGTCCGTCTCCGGGTTCACCCTATTTCGGATAAAAATTTAAAGTCTGACCGACTGTCATGGTTCAAAATTCGCTGATTGTTGACGAAATTAGAACAAATAGAAATTTTAGCTTTCCTGAACTTACTGTTGCCAGATTAACAAATGATTCTAACGAAGTAAGCTTCTGAACACAATGTACCGAAGTAAAAATTTTACTATTCAATCAAAGATGAATGATTTACCTGATCCGATGTCGCTATCAAAATCAGATAATCTATCAATTTCGTAATCGATCGAACGATCATCGCCAATAGCCCATTCTTCCAAGGGCACTTGTAGAAAATTTTTGGAATCCATTAAGCTACTACTGATCTTGTCGTCAAGAACAATGCATCATGTAGCTATGCATGAGCGGCTTGATATCATTTCCGAGATGGCGTGATTTATATTCCGTTTATAGTTTCGTGGACAAAGGGGGCTTTATCTGCATATCCCATGCTATTTTTTCAAGCCCATTTGAAGAACTTTGAAATAACAGAAAGCATCAAGTCTGGAAAGAGGGACAAAAATTTTAATTAAGTTAAATGTAAGCTGCACACCATTAGTCGGAAAAATGAGACATATGGCGGCATAATTGATCCTCCTCGTTCATGTGCAACTATCCACCTCAAGTTGTCTTGGAAACTTTCCAATATGCCTGTTGAACAAAAGGCTCATCGTACATCACTCAATTTGTATAATTTAAGCCGTTCTAAAGGAGAAAAGAGCGTCGGAGTTAATCAGATCTCTATTGTTTGTTGGAGAATCGATAAAAAGTTTATCTTCGAGGCCTGTCGTATAGAATGCTGGCAACTGAAAAGTAGTTACAGCAAACCCAAGAATAGGTCAAAATGTTGATCCTTATGCAAAGCCAAATTTAGAAGTATACCAATGTGAGTTCTCAAAATTAATGCGATAACATGCAAATTCGCGAGGAATGTTCTGCAAGTGTGAATTCTTATCTTATGTGGCGTTTGATAGCTCATGGCCACCTGAAGGTAGTGTTATTGTGACCAATTCTACCCATAGGTTTTTTACCCTTAAATTTGCATAAAAGTGCAAAACAAAAATAAAGCTCTTCATCTACCTGATTTCAGGAACTGTTTTTTATAAAATAATCCTAAATTGCAAAATGACATCGTCTTCAGAAGCGGTAGCTTGTAGAACTTTTTTATTACGAAATTTTTGAGTATTGTACTCCATTCATTTTAAAATGATCGATGCAGCGGTCGGGTCGATACACAGCCTTACTGTAGATCATGAAATCGATTTCGATAATCTTGAAATGGTTAAAAAGAGTGACCATAAAATGGTATATATCATAAAAGAAAAAATTATTGAATAGATTCAACGAACCTTGTTGGGACTCTCCTCTTAACTCGAAAAAATTGGGCAAAAATTCGCATTTTTGAGTTTTTTTTGGCAAAATTTTCGAATTTTTTTGCTTTTTCGACTGTTTTGGTGACCCCAGGATTCGGGGTAAAATAGATATCCCCACTATATGAATTTCGTGTTTATCCCCCTAAACGACCGGAGGTCTTACAGGTGTGAGACCATGTTTATGCAAATTTTGATGTAAATACAATCTAAGACAAGAAAGATATTCAAAAAGTCGATGTGCAATATAGATTTCTCCTACATACTTTCAAACAGAATAATGATTACAGCACCTATTATTTCAACAAATTATCATCTAAATTATTCCCTCACGCTTTTGTAAGTGGCTATCAAGAAACGAAATCAGATAATCTTATTAAAATCAATGATGATCTTAATATCATTTCTTTAAACTCCTTTGAAGATTCAGATACAGAAGTGAACAGAAGTCAGCTAGAAGAGTTTCGCTGAAGATTTATGATATGGAGCTACAGTTTTTCATTATCGAAAACTTTTACTGCAACCTTTGATGATCACAGGTTAGTGGAAAGAAGGCCACGCCGAACAAGAATTTCGTTGCTATAGGTTTCATAGATTACCTGATAAATGACTGGGGAGAATAGTTGCCAATACTTTTGTTGTTGGTATTGGAGGAAGTAAGATTGAAGTTCCATGACTGGGAAGTCCACGGATAATTCATTTTGTAATGAAAAACGTCCTGACTGATGAAACGTCCTCATTATAGCAAAGAAAACATATCAAGTTCAGACTATAGTTTTGAATGGAGTGCCATAGTCCACCTACCTTCATAACAGAATGCTTGTAAATCGGAAATTTTGAAAGAAATTTGAAATTGGATGAAAATCGAATACTCAAGTTTTTACCGTGCATTTTTTATTCCAACATTTTCTAGGCGTGTACCCAATACAAAGAAACGCACAACAGCGAAACGCAAAATAGCAAGACTCAAAACAGCGAAATCTCAAAACAGTGATTCTCAATACGACGAAGTCTTAATACAGCGATTCTCAAAAGAGTGAACCTCAATACGGCGAATAGTAAAAATTTCTACGCATTAGAATAATCCCACACATCATTTGTATAATAAATATGCAAATTAGGTATATTAAAATCGTTTTTGCTGTTTGAGTAAGTATATTTTTAGTTGCATTTGGCCATCTAAGAGTTTCATATGCTTTTGTTCTGTAGTTGCGGTAGGTACGCACAACGGACCATTTCAAAATCACAAAAGTATGTGTCAGAGAAACATTTTTGCAAGACGATTAAAAAAACAAAAAGAAAAACAAAAAATTATCATGAGGATTCCCGGTTAAAATTGTTTTGTATGGAACTTAACTGCAGAAAAAATAAACTAATGAAATAAATGAAACAAAATGAAATGAATAAAATAATGAAGCAGTAAAGGCAAAACAAAAAACAAATAATAAAGAAACGAAAAGTAAAATAACCCTATAAAAAATAGGTAAAAATAGAACAAAAGTACTCAACCTGAAAAAATTCGGCAAAAAGAACAGAAAGTGGCTCAAAATAAGAAGAATGTGACAGGGAAAAAGTCAAAAAAGGAAAAAAGTAGCAAAAAACATGCACGTAGATATGTCAGTAATAAAAAACCCACAATAAAAAGCTGTAATGTCGTGAAAACTCATGCTATAGAGCCATAATGTCCGAAATCTGGCCATTCGTGCCAAAATATGTGACAAACAGCATCCACCAGATCGAAATCGAGGATAAAATTGACCATGCGCCAAAACGTCCACCCTTCATTCTTCCATTCTAAAGATAACTTTTTTGAAAATTAATTTTGAGAATCTGCTTTGAGACTTCGCTGTTTTGAGAATCGCTGTTTTGAGAATCGCTGTTTTGAGAATCGCTGTTTTGAGAATCGCTGTTTTGAAACCTCACTATTTTGAGAATCGCTGCATTGAGACTTCGCAGAGTTGAGATTCGGTGTTTTGAGACTTCGTTGTTTTCAGAATCATTGTAATGAGTCTCGCTATTTTGAGTTTCGCAGTTTTGTGTTTCGTTGAATGGGGGTGAAACAATTTTCTACATTAAGTTAAGCGGATTGATAATACACCGCAGTGACAAATGAAGTGCGAATCTCAGTAATCAAGTTCTGCCATGGTCAATCATAATAAGAATCGTCTTCAATAATACCTAACGTGCAGAGCAGTGTTGTTGTTTTTCGAATTGTATTTTATCCAAAAAACGTGATTGTCAAATGGATTTCAGTGGTTTCATTTGGAGGATGTTGTTTCCATTTTGGAAAGAAGGTCATCACATATCATGGCATTCGTGACGCCTTAGAGTGGATGAGATTCAGTGTTCCATCTTTACCAGAGAAAAACTAGGAAAACAAATCCTTTTTGGCACAGGCGCATCATGAAGTACCATTTTAGGGGTTTTTGGAGCTTGAAGGCGTTTTTGAGATGTTTTTGACAATTTTAGAGGCCGAAATTTCGATTGTGCATCACTATACCCACCATCACACTAGAGCCGCCGTCTCACTATAGCCACCATATCACTACAGCCACCATCTCACTATAGCTAACGTATCAGAATAGCCACAAAAATCTCACTAGAGCCACCACGACGCATGATAATGATCTCGCTACAACCACCAGTGTCACATATTTAAAGATACCATTACAGCCAATGTCTCAATACAGCCACTAGGGACAATCTATAAAATGCAGTGTCATAAACAACTTGTACGTGATATGTGTATTGGTATGACATAATGGGCATTTAAGTACGAGTATTACACGCGTATGGCAATGAGTATGGATGCAGCACATTTCATGGCATTAAAAAAATATTGTAGCATGATTGAGAGACTCGTCACCTCATTTGCATAAGCTTTGTGCTTGAAAATAAAGAGGCCATGTTAACTGCTAAGCGTTGAATAACAACTTACTCCAAAATTTTGCACAAGCATTACAAAGACCAAAATGGATTTTGGTGCGGCTGTTTTTGTATTAACTCGGTTCATGAAACCAAAAATGTTAGTTTGTTCCGCAAATGATGATGGTTACTTGCACTATCTGTTTCGCCGAAAATCTCAAAAATGACTCAGTAATAATTCTTTGAGTGAATATTACTAGTGCAGAAATTGTGTTATCAATGGTCCTGATGAAAATAGGAAAACTCCGCGTTACAATAAGACATATATGATGCACAAAATATTTATTGTGCAGAAACACAATTTTCTGCATTATCTGTTGAGTGGCTCTTTCGAGATATTGGCTGTAGTGACACTTTTGGTATGTGATACTGGTGGCTGTAGCGAGATCATTATTATCCATCGTGGTGGCTCTATTGGAATTTTGGTGGCTATTCTGATATATTAGCTGTAAGCTGTAGTGAGATGGTGGCTGTAGTGATATGGTGGCAATAGTGATTCAGTGGCTATAGTGTGATCGTGGCTATAGTGAGACGGGCCCGAAATTTCACTTTTTTCATTATTCTCAAACCGTTCCTGAGCCCAGCCCACCCCAAAATGCCTACTGTCCCCAAATTTCAAGTACATATAGCTATTGGTACGTATGGGTTTCTTTTTCGATTTATTCCGTAGCAAATTTCTACTACCACTCGATCATAAAAATTTGGCAAAAGTGATTCCACTTGATTTTTTTCTCCCCTAAATTCGCGACTCCCGGAAGATTACAGTTGGCCATAAATCAACGAAATTAACACCTTCAGTCGTATGTAGGCGCGGCGATTTTCGCGATCCTTTTGATCGAAACCTGCTCCTCCATTTATCATATCAACTTTTTTCACAACAAAATCGTTCAGTGTCTATATTATACAGGAGAGACCAATTTTCAATCTCAATTGACTTCGGGCCGCCGAGACAGACTTGCCGTCGTTTTTTCTTTTTCTTTCTCCAAGAACCCAGCGTGACGCCGAACCTTTTTAGGTATGCATACGATAAATCGCCCAGGCGTGACTATGTTTTGTACAATAATCATCGTACTGTAATATACAGTAATCGTCAGAAAAGGACAGATTTTTTTGGAGAGTTATTTTTGTGCGCGTGCGATAATACGTTTAGGCGTTTTCTTTTCGGATGATCTCCAATGGCGAATATTTTCCCAAAAATATTAAATCAAAAGTGGCCTCTTCAAAATACAAATGCGAAAAAAGTGGTTCTCGTTTTTTCTCTTTCCCAAACGAACATTTTTTACTATCATTGCCTTTTATGAAAATTTATCGTTTTAAAAGTAGACAAGAGCGGGCACTTGAATCGCGAGTTTTTTTTAAGTTGTCGTTGAAAACGATCAGTACGCGGAAAAATTCGCCTTCGGTCGAATATTTTTTCCAAATCGGAAAATATGGAATGAGCAACACATATTTTAGTTCCAAAAATATGCTCCATGAGTTTTGTTATTTGCTAAAAATTTCTTGAATATCAGATTTTGAAATATTCTACTTGAGTTTTGTCAGTCATTTAATTTGGATAAACTGCTTATATTGTAGTTTTGGGATGAGTTTGACAATAATTAACTTTTTGTAAATTTCGCGTCAATGTCATTGGAACACATTTGACTGTTTTTCGCGATTTCCTTCACCATTTGGAAACTTCTTAACATCGACGTGTCCTAAGATGCCTTCAACACTGAAAACGTGTCTTTCTTAGTCTGTTTTTTACGGAATTCTTTGAATAAGAGGGGAAAACAAGTTCTATTTCATATTTTTTTATAAACCGTATGTCACATAGAATTGGAAACTATTTATAATTGTAAATTTTTTCAGTAAAAAAAGTCCTACTGTAAAAGCTTTGAGTAAATCCTTTTGACTACACTACTGATTTCTGTCCTTTTTCAATTTAGAAGCATTTATAAAAGACGGACTAAGACAAGGTCTAGAAAATGGCCTCTGGTGTGGTGCCACAATTTGGTTTGCGGCTACAGATTTATATAGGAGAAAAATCGAAACTTTATAACTCTAAAAATGACGCTCTGGAAGGTCACCCCTAAAATCGATGTTAGAGAATCTGAAATTGTTTCCTTAGCGTTATAAGCACTTTAGTTAATGACCCAGATAAAGAAAGCACTTAAAGGCCAATTAGCACATTCTCGAGAGCTGATACAGAGTGAATGACAACTAATTTTTATGATTAAGAAACGAGTGTATTAGTCTATACAATTTGCATAAAAATTATACAAAGTTATGAACATCGCAGCATTAAAATTCCCTGAAAAAATGATCAATCACAATCTCCTATAAACTAAAAACGTCTATAAACATGAAAAAATGGGCGGATTTTTCAGTGTCGAAAACCTGAGACGAGTTTGAGTGGTCCCATTTTGGTCAAAAATTGATATATAAAAAATAATTTATATTTTCAAGCATATTTTGACCAGACCCATCGTTTTATACTTGATTTAAGATTTTTTCTCTATAAATTCTTGCTACAAAAAAAGCAGTGTGTCCAAACTGCAGTCTCTAGAATCCTGCACCGATTTTTTCCTTTCCCAAAAATTCCTTTTCAAGACGGCCACCAAGGATTTTGTACGTAATGATTGTACGCCGTGGATTGGCCCAAAAACGCAGCGTTATTTTGATGATGGGGAGCGGCTGCGGCCGCGCCTGCTCCGTGGTGGTGGCCCGGAAAATTCGCTTGCATAGCCGCGGCGAAAAAATCGCGCTGGTTTTGGGCGGCGGCCGCGGCGGCCGCTGCGGCGGCACCGGCGTAGGCGGCGAATGCATTCGTCGAGTGGTGGCCGAACGGCGGGGGCGGTTGCTCGGAGGCGGCCGCGGCAGCCGCCGCCGCGGCGACCATCACGTCGGCCGAGTACGGCTTGCCGTCTTTGACCAAAACGGCGACGTTGGGCCGGGCGCCCGCGGTCAACGAAGACAAACCACCCAAAAGGCCGGGGTTAGTTAGTCCTTTTTCGACGCATTCTTTTTTTGTTTTGTATCTAAAAAAAGAGGAATCTCTAAATACACGTATTTGATTGGTGAGCAAGTGCGACAAGTCGGAAAATTATTTTTTAAACGTGGCCGAAAAGACAATGCCAAAATTTCACTTTCGGTGACAAATAATGTTCTTTGTACATCCCGTTATAACTATTAGGCCGTTAAGTTACGGTAGCAAGTAAAAGACATGAAAGCAGTACTTGACTCACCTGACAGTCCCCAGGATTTTACAGTCACAGTAATGTAATTGAAGGTCTGAAAGGATAAGAGCCCCTAGCCAGGACCATCTCTTACCATTGGGCTGCACTTCGAACCCCACCGTCATTTGACCAGAGTAAAAAAAATTTAGATTGTTGGGCTGAAAGCGGTGATTTCGACTAAAAAATATCATACAATTTGGCTCATGGCGCCCGTAAAAATCATTTCATTGGCTTTTTATTACTCACACAACCAATGAAATTCGGCAAACTGATTCAGTGAAAGCAAATAAGGAAGTTTACAGATCTATTTCATTATTCCTCACGTAATTCTCGGAAGCATTTACATTCGCAGAATCAAAGTGAGCTAGTCAGGACAGTAACCAGATATTTGATCATCTGGTGCAAATTATAAAATATGATTACATCATTGAAGTCCATGGCATAGTTCTGATACGACATTGCAGAATATTGAAGTCAGCAACTTCGTTCCAATTACATCTACACTAAAAAGGCATGAAACTCTTCTTACGACAACTTTTCACTGAATCTCCATTTTGGATACACGTGCGCTATGAACCGTTTGGGATTTATTTTTAGCCTTTGTAGAATGTTTGCATTCAAGAGTTTGACGTCTGCAAGCGCAACCATTGAATGAGTAAATGTTACTTTGTCTCCAAAATGTTGAAGGTTTAATAAATTTTTCTTCATGAAGATTTGCGTATAAATTTGTGTTCAAACCCGTCCAAGAGTGGTGCTGGCGGCCCAATCGGAAAGCAAATTTTCAATATTACATTCAAGCTGTCAGATTTAGCAGAATGGGAAAAATTGTCGATTGACTAATTTTGCTTCCTGACCGCGCGTCACAGAAGAATAGATCATATGGAAGATAATCCTTCGGTTTATTTCTTAAAAAATGGAAAGAATCTTCCGAAATGATTGATTTTATATGGTTCGATTTGAATTTTCATTTTCTACTCCCCCGTTTTACTTTAAAAAGTAAATGACTTTTATGCGTTTTTATGCATAATTTTCATGAGAAGATGAACTTTTAATGCGATTTTCATCGCCAAAAAGTCAATTAATTTTTTTCCCACATCTTTTGTCCGAATGATAAATACAGAAACATTTATTTTCTTTTTTTCTTTTTTCTATTTCGACATTTCTTACTTTCTTTAATAATATAGCCTTTTATTTTGTGTATGTCGACGATACTTCACTCTTCAAAACTGGTGACAAAAGATTGCCTTTTTGTACACTTATATTCTTTATCCAACGCGCAAAAATACAAAAATAATTAAGGTATAAAGGCTGGGGTAGGCAGGGTTAAAAATTTTCGCCACCATTCTTCACCGTGTAACCAGTTTCGCCTTAATATTTTCAACTTTGTCGGCAGGGGGTCTTACTGTATAAAAATTTCCACATACAGTAATATAACGAAAAAGATCATTCGTTCTTCTATCGTGCGAAATTTCGTTCAGAGAAAAGAAATTTTAGAATTCCTATGTGCATGCATAAATGCACGACCTAATATGATATGTTACCACCCAGGTAGAGTTTTGTTTCCTTAGCATGACTTTCGGGAAATTTATGATTATTCCTCGAAAGTAGAACAGTAAAGAGAAATTTTGGCGCGTTAAAAAGGCCAATAAACTGCGGTTGTTTCGGGTGCGAATTGACACGTTTTTCCAAATAAATGAATAATTATAACTTTGCATAGAACGATTACTTCAAAGCTACAGTAAGTCGTAAGAATGATCATTTTCGAATGCTAATAAATAAGATGGTGAACTTTCTAGTGAAACGCAATCTTAATTTTCCTTTTTGTTGATCTAGTTGTTATAAATATCTCACTGTTTTTTCTAGTTTTTACAGATGATTTTTTCAAATATTTTTTCCCACTTTACTTTGTGTGTTCCATATTTGGTGATTTCATTTCTTTCTTTTACGTAAGAATGAAGGTTGACACTTACCGCCTTATTCTAAATATTTCAAAAGTCTCAAGTTTCTTCGAACTTCCATCCAGGGAAGTGAGATTTAAGTTTCTTGAGTCGACCTGAAAGTTATCTCATAGCATTGGTATTTACAATATGTTTCGTAAGTATAAGCAGTAGCAAAAAAGAGGAAAAAGCAGCATTGAAAAATTTCAATCCCACTTTTGTATTCCATTTTTTCCAAATGAGCCTGCAAACAAAAAACTATCAAAAGAAAATTTTGACATGCGATGCTTGGTCATCACATGCCTACGCATTTTTTGTTGTTGATTTTTTGCATTCCGCAGGTACATTTGAACATGAAAGGATTATATTCTATTTGATTATACTTCTCACTGTGACCTGCAAATAAAAAACTTCAAGCACTTCTACGAATTTTACTTAATCCTTGAATCCTCCGAAAAAGTCGGAACTACGCATATCCTATATTTTCTACTGTTCCGGGGAGTTAGATCGTGAATAGCAAAACATTCAGTTTTAAAAACAATGATCTGCACTCTAATTTTTCAGATTATGCACAAAAAATATATCTAAACGTCCTATATACTTATTTACATCTCAACAGCAGAAAATATAAAAAATGACACTTGCAATTAATTTTATTAGAGGCGTACTCATGCACTTGTCATATGCTTTCTCGGACTTGGATGTCCTGACCTCATGCTAATTTTCGACACTGGCTACAATCCTAGATGAAAACATTCGTAAGTTAGCGAAGTTATTGCAGAGTTGCGAGTGTTTTGCGGTAAGAATACAGAAGAAAATTTAAGTTTGCAACTGATGTAAAGTCTCTTATGACCCTGACAGCAAGCACTGTTGAGTTAGGTTTTCTGATAAAATCGGCAGCAAGAAAAATCTTGTGCAGATCAACTAAGTTTTAACCATTCTTAACTTTGTCAAAAATTGAGATAAATTGATAAATTATATTTTGTAACAGATCTCAAACGAGATCTTTTTGAAATGCCATATCTGTTGCATTTCCGGAACAAAAAAATAAAAACTATTGCTTGCTTCGGAAAGCCATTATTTGAGCTCTGTCAGTCAGATATCTAAATGAAATCAAACACTTTCTGGATGCACCTCAATACCCTTTACTCTGAAAACGAGTACTTAACCACGTCTGATACTGCTTTTTCTATTGTATTTTAAATTTCCACAAAAATATGGAAAATGGGTGTCTTCCATAATCCAGTACCAGCACATGATTGATATAGTTTGAAAAAGTCGAAAACTCTTATACTTGAAATCTGTTCCTAATAATATGTTTCCAAATTGAAAAATGAAGGGTTCTGAAGTTCCTTACGCAAAAGCTCACTATAGAATTTTTCAGTCAAAACGTCGAGTATGCTCACAAATTTTCAGTTCAACATGCCTTATGAGTTTTAAAAAATATGAAATACGAGAAGTAGTAGTTGATTTCCATTAGCTTACTATTCATCAGCAATTCAGGAAAACAGACGACCTTTTTTACGTGATTACTTTCACTTTCGACTTACCTGTGATTTTGGAACCAAATTTTCACTTGATTCGGCGTCAATTTGATCTGACTGGCCAAAATTTCTCGTTCGGGTGCCGACAAATACCGTTGTTGCCTAAATCGCCGTTGCAATTCGAACGTTTGCGATTTCGTAAACAATACTCGACGTTTCCTTAGCTTTCCGTTTTTGCCCAATCGACCGTCTTTGAAAGTTTGTTGTATGCTCGAACCGTCTACAGTACGCAAGTTCATTCGCCGATCTTCGGAAACGTCGTCATCATCGTCGTCGTCACCGTCGTCATCTGACATGCTGATCATGTCAGCATCGTTGTCGTCCTGATCGTCGTGGCTGGTCGTTGTCGGACGCCGACCCGCCGTCGCCGTAGACGACGATTGATGGAGCGGGGTAAAAGGTAAAGGTTTGGTGGAATCAGACAAGGGTCCGGAAAGGCGGACGTCGGACGACGATGTTTGACCTCGTAGAAGTTGATGATCGGGCAGGCAGAAGCCGCTAAAACCTGTGGAAAAAAGATAACGACAAGTAATATGGGCGTTTTACCAATTCAATGCCAACTTTTCTCGGTTCGGCGTATGAGGTTCGGGGATTCATATCTCACCCATACAGTGTTTGATCCTATCCAGTAGATGTTTGACCCCATTCGGACAGTAACTTCTCAATGCGAGCTGAATTTTTTGTTCCAAAACGCACCAATCATTCAGTTCAAAAACTTTATTGCTTCATCCCCATTCTAACGGAGTGCGATTGAAGTTTGGCTAAAATTAGGATGATCTACTCCAGATGATCCTTTTTTCCAATGAATAGACCTGGATTCTTAAGCTTTTCGACCTTCTATAAAACTTACGTTTGATGTCCTCAAGACACACACTCCAGTAGGAGTGTCAATTCAAATTTTGTACCTAATTCTTTGTGTAATCCAGGTCTACTGCAGAAGTCAAATCAATACCAAATTTCGCTCCTTACGAATAACAAATGCTTAAAAGTTCACTACGACCAGAACTCAAGACGGATGCTTATACTGAAAAATTATGAAAGCGCTTGAGAGACGAAAGCCTTCCAAAATAGATCTGAAATCTATGTGAAGTATGGTAAGTGAATTTTCAGGAATATCATCTAGAGACAATTTGAGTAAAAATTTAAAATCGTTGGGCAGCATTTTCCGCTCCTCGTTTCGTGTTGATATTAAAAAATTCCGTGATGTTAGATTAAAGCTGATTAGTATAAGCTATCAAAATTATCCAGGTTAAAAATTTAAAAAAACATCAAAGACTTATATCAAGCTGGAATAAAAATGCATAAGCTGCAGATAGAATAGCTGAATTAACGAAAAACGTTTGATAAGTACAGCTACAGGTTTTAAAAAGGATTGGATTCTGAAGAAACTTGAACTCTGCTCAAAACAGTGATTGCATTCTGATATTCTGAACACTGAATTTGAAAATGCTATCATTTTATTAAAAAGATTTAAAAAAATTCTACTCTGAACGTTCCAATTTACTACTAGACTGTATTGGGTAAAATACAATGCCTATTTTGGCAGACCACATGCGATCTGTGACTATAGTCAATTTACTTTAAAATGAGACTTAGAACGTAGGAATAGAGAGAGATTTTCCAAAGCACATCAAAAAAAATCCACAGTTTAAGCCGACACCTTTTTCACTAGCCGATTTGCGAAAAACCGCGAATGTAGATTGTTTTTTCCTGCCTACAGATCCTTTTGCGTTCTACGTGTCACTTGAAAAAAAGTCGAGCATAGTACTTATCGAAAAAGATGACTGTAGTAATTTTCAATCATTTTTTAGTGAAGGGTGGGTTGAAAATTAGAAAAGAGTAAGATTGAAATGATCAAAAACAATTTTTTTGGGTTGAAGAACACAACTTTTTCTGGAAGTGGAAACCAGTTAATAATTTTCAGATATTGAGAGCTGGAAGTTGGTATAATCAGATATTGAGAGTTCAGATCAAACTGTGGTTGGGATGCCACAAATCAAGAAAGACTTCTCGCGCTTTAGTTTTAATCGTCAGTTTAATTGTTTTGATCGCCGACCTCCTAGGTAAGTATTTGACCTCAACCAAATAGTGACTTCTCTAACTAAGCAAGCAGGAATTGGTTTATTCCAAAATGCAAGTTGAACATCATTTGGTAGATCTTGTTGAGATCTACGCAAAGATTCAAAAGTGTGCATTCCAAATTGTGAGGGAATTAGGGGTAACTAAAGTTTGGTTGATGTACAATTGATTTTACTTGCTGCTGTGCGGTCCCCACTTCTATGAAAGCTTTTTTGTACCCTTCGTCTCTATCATAAGGTAATTCAAATTTCTCAGTTGCCTTCAAGACAATACTTTTTGAACAACAGTTACATAGAATTGTAATTTCACGTATTAAAAAAACCTTTCTGAAGTCAATTTCTATCAATTGTGGCAATAACGACATGATTTATCTGACTTGTGAATAAAGAATAATGACCAGAGAATCGATTTTTATCGACTTTCATGCGCTCTCGAATTTTGAGTTATTCACTTCTGAGGTTGGTCAAAAGGGTCCTCTTGGCGGAGGGTTTTTTTGTGAAATTGAGCTCAGAATCCTTTCTCTGCGTTTATCGCTGGAATCATGATGAAATTTTCTTCGCTTAATACATCAGAGGTCGAAAAATCTAAGTAAAATTTTTGGTGAGTGATCCATATGCCTTACCTGGTGTGGCCTGGTGGGCGTAAGGTTGCCCCGACGTATTGAACTCGGCGAATTGCCAAAAATAGTCGGGTTTTAAACTTCGTACTTGATCCGTATAATTATTGTTGCTAAATTCAGATTCATGGATATTAACGGGCGGTGAAGCGGCACTGGATTTTATAAAATCGTCGATCATTCTTTTTACTTGAGGGTTGTTGTTGTCCTTCTTGTGCTCGTTCTTAATCGCACTCGTATTATCAAGTAAAAAGTTTAAGAAAAATTGATGAATAGGTTTCTTGATTTTAGAAGGCGACGATTCTAGAATACTTTCCACCGAGAATAATCTTCTTTTCTGTGTTGCAGTGGCAGAATCTTCTTTGGATGATGAGGTCGCGTTGGATTCTGGACGACTTAGCAGAGTAGCAACGAGTCTTTTGTTTGTCAACTTTTCGGCCGATACCGGTTTTTGACGATGATGACCGTTATAATCTCGGCAGCTTACATCATTTTCGGCTGCTACGCCACAGTCTTTAGCTTTATTTTCTTCTACTATTGTACCACCACTAGCAGTATTGTTGCTAAATTCACTACTACTTAAAACGTCAAATTCCGCCGCCGTCGTCGTACCACATTGCGAAATTCGTAAATTTTGTTGAGTCAACATTTCTGCTGAAACTAAAAGGCTAAAAATTTTAGAACTATCTTTTGGATGGAATTGTAGAAATATTGGCCCTAAAAACACTAACGTGCCAAATTCTGCATTTTAGTTTCACAAATATTTACACGATGAAACAATGATGAGTGAAGAAGCCGTACAGTATACATCGTTTACAAAAATTAACGTTGACACTGGTGGTGGGAAGGCAAAAAAAACTTTGTTGGGCGTCCTAGAGTCTGGCTCGGCATTTGGATTCTCAGGCGCAAATACAAAAAGACCATTAACAAGATAAACTGTACTTTTAGCAGTGTCCTACAGTAGGAAAAATATCGGGAAAACGCCCCTCAGGTATCGTATTACTTACTTAGGCGCATTGTTTATGTATATGATTGCCTTGTTACCATTTTTATATAAAATTTATGGCCGATCTAGTTTTATTTAATTAAAACGTGCTTACAAAAGAGAAGTTACACGGTGCATGTCAGAAAAAGTTCCGTACTATAATAGTACACGGAAAAAATATACGTGTGCATTGAATAAGTAATCACATGTGGAATTTTCAAGGCCGATCATCTAACGCTGTGTAAGTATGAACAATCTAAACATGGTGATCTTTGATTGAGATTTGGCCTACGATGATGACTCTTGTTCGAATTCAGAAAACTTACGTGGAATCTCATACGCAAGCGCACATGGAATCGCAACATATGGCAGTGCATGAGTTTGAAATATAGAAAACATATTACGATCTTCTTGACTGTAGTACTAATATATAAGTCTGATCTGAACTCTGCGGATATTGATGGATCAGATGAAATTTTGATCTGCAAGCCTAAATGCGTGCGATAAAATAGCTTTTCAGAAGTTATCAAAAGTATTATTTGGATATTACGATTTTGAACTGACGAAATTCAGTGATTTGAATTCGGAATTCAATCTCTTTTTCTGAGCTTGGAAAATATTGATTTCCTGGATGTCTAATAATATTTTTGAGATGATCAATTATATCTAGTGATTTCACAGAGATATTATGAGCTTGGAAATTAAATTTGTATTGACTCGACTCAGTTGAAGAATGTACGTACAATAATCACATTTTCAATTACGGATGGATGCTGATGCAGTCTGAAAAGTTGTGGCTTTCTCTGTACCGTAGGAACTACGAATGCATAAATGTTATTACGGCTACACTATAGACTGATTCTGACTTCGGTTCGAATGCCATTGCGGTCTTTGTTCAGTGGGTACACTATATGAATTTTACTTACAATATTCAGAATAGGTTCTATAAAACGATGAATTACAAAGATCGAACAAGGTGCTCAACATTAAGATAATCCGTATCAAACCATACTGTGATGATCAATGCTCTATTCCTGGGAATAAAGAAGCTTTGGTCAGTGTTTTATAATCGAGAAATTCATAGATGCAGTATCCCATTCCACACTCTTATATTTATAGATTTGACAGAAAATTGCTGACGGGACTTTGTGATCGAAATATTTTATATGTGATGAATTTTCAATCTCAGTGTGCTACTGAATCTGAAGCCTTTTTCATCAAAGGAACTTTAACTCCAGCTGAGCTGCAGTTTAAGCTGTAGTCTCTATATATTATTGTAGCTTAACTCATACACACAAAACATATGGGGTAAGTTAAGCTGCAGCTGAGCTGCACCTTAACGACAATGTTATAACATACAGAGTTAAGCAGCAGAGCTGCAGCTTAACGGCACCGATATAGCATATAGTATTAAACTACAGCTTAATCTAAAGCTCAGTTGGCGCTTAAGTCTCTTCGAAGAAACCGACCCCTGCTACTTATATTTCTAATAGGCAAAGTTTCTACGTGATATGGAGCCTTGATACGAAGATCGATCAACGCATGAAAAATGAAACAAATTTTAACTTCGTTCTATTACTATGTGTAGGATCGTAGGTATTCGACGACCAATGATCTTTAATTCGAACGAAACATGCATCAGTCTTATCCGATTCAAAATATCTTATCGTTTCTTTCTATGTAGATTGTAGTGTGCAACGAATTCGCAACATGGGCTCGACACTCTAGGAATCTCAATGTCAGAATGAAATTTTTTTTGAGTCAACAGGCGTAACTCATACTTTCTGGTTCAAAGGTGAAGATACTTGATCATTTCATTCCTAAAGCGACGGCGTTTTAGAAAATCAGAATTGTGTTCAGAGCTTTACTCACACGCATGAGCCACTCTGAAGCATATATTAACACACAATTCCAAGCTATTGAGTGAAGCTTAATTTTTAGCAGCTAATTTTAAGAATGTAAATTTCCTTTATTGAATATGACGCCGATACAACAGACAGTAACTCGAAGCTATCCTTGATAAAGATGCGAGAGAACTCGAAATTCAAACTGCTTAAACAGACCTCTGTATCATCAGAATAATTCCGACGTAGAATTTTCATCAGGAGTGGCCATATGTTGAGTTAAAGGGAAATTCTATGATGATAATCAGTATCACAATAGTTGAGCTTGAATCTAGGAAGTATAGGACATTCTCAGCAATGCGTCGAAGGTCTCAGGACGATAGCTTTAACTAGAAAAATTGTGCAAATTTATCATGGCAGGCACGCCTAAGGAATAGAATTCTAGAGTTTGCAGGTGGAACTTATGACAACAAAGTTACAGTAAGATACAACAATATTGAATCAGAGGACAACGCAACATTACTCTCGTCCAACGACCTTTCCTCTGACCGCAAGTCATTAAAGCTATGATGAGAACCGGCGATTTTTACGGCCCTGTACTCCACAAATTTATGGAAGAATTTTCGGCAATATTTGGACGCGATATTGTATAAATCAATCACTAAAGAGTTAATCCTCGGAAAATGAGCAGGACCTTTGCCTCCTCGTCCTTCGACCACCCATAAGAATGGTCACTTTTCTTACTTGTGTGTACACAAGGGTAAGGGGAAGTTTTTCCAGAGACAGAAAAGTCCAAAAATCGCCATATGAAAAAATATTTGTGAAACCCCATTGTATGAAGAGAGTAGACAATGCGGTGCTCAAGTGCCTCCGAACAGTCTAAAGAAAGGTCTGGATATTTTTTCTACGAGGCACTGCAAAGTCTACAATAACATTTCCACTTCTGCTGCTCAGAAGTGCACCGTGCCCGTCTTACTGTATTTTCCAAAACGCATATATTCTCACGAAACTGAGATCGCGAGTCTTGTTTGGAGAGCGGCCATAAAAATTTTGACTTCGTGTGTACTTTGGCCTTTTGTATGTACGTTTGGTTGCTTTTATTACAGTAATCGAAAGAAACATGGCTTATTTCCCTCTGTGTGTGCGTGGACCCGCGACACCGGAAGACTCGCTTTTGTTTGCCCCCCGAACCACTTAATCTGCCGACCAAACAAAAACCTTTAGGTGCGGGCGCTAAAGGGTCGTTTTGAGCGGCCAATTCATTCATTATTGACCGCTAATTAACGATAACAAAAAGTGAGGGATTTGTACACCATTGGGCGCGTCCCTATGCGCGTAATGGACATTTTTTATCCGAGTGGGATTTGGTTTCTTGACCAGCAGCGAGCGGTCGAGTGACCAGTGGTCGACCAGGCAA
The DNA here is from genome assembly GCA_963922205.1 of Romanomermis culicivorax. Taxonomy (NCBI): domain Eukaryota; kingdom Metazoa; phylum Nematoda; class Enoplea; order Mermithida; family Mermithidae; genus Romanomermis; species Romanomermis culicivorax. The sequence continues at coordinate 590,259 of CAWUHX010000191.1, forward strand.
TAAATAGAATTACCATATGTCTAATTAAGGCGACTCGCCAAATAAAACGCTTTGTTATGGAAGGGTAGTCGCGGTGGTCATTTGGTGGTCGAAGAGTAGGAAATGAGCAAAAATGCGATGAAAAACTTTGTGACTTGAAACGGAATACAGGGTTGTTCCAGAGAAATGGACCTTTGGAAATGCCACCTTAAATTAACTAGGCAGATCATCACTGATTTTTGTGTCTATCTGTATGCATTACAGATCACAGAAAAACCGATAAATTCGAGGGAAGATATCGCTGAACAGTCCAGTTGTGAATCAAAAATGCTCGATTAGATAATTATTAATGATGATTTGATTTTTTAGTTCTGAAGAACTTTTGAATTCTCCATATGCTCTCAATCGAAAAAGTACTGTAAATCTTTGGGGCTTGAGAATCCTGGAATTTACTGTAGTTTCAGTGGTTCCTAACAACATTTAAAGTCTCAGTTCTCTGATTATTTTGCATCTATTTCATAATCTTTTATTTATTTTCATTGTTTTTATCACACATCTTCTTTTCCTTCTTTTTTAGTTCAACATTCTTAAGATTCGAAGGTAGACTTTGCTCAATTCTGAAACGGCTATTCCACATTTTGAAATTGATCTATCGTCTTCCCACGGAGTACAAGCCACCAGTGAATTTCCCCTTTCAAACAGCCTTCAGTAAGCAAACGTTCGGTCGGCCCTGCTACAGTAACCTGTAACCTATGTACTAAAAACTCCACACAAAAAACCTTACAATGTTCTGGAAACAATACTTTTGCTCATGATCGATACCTCAGAAACTAGACGTTCACTGTTGAGGCCTTCGGTTTTCATCGGTGGTAAACATACATGCACGTAGGGGAGTGCCATGCTATAAGGAAAATTAATTATGGCCCTCCGGCAAAATCCACTGTACCCAAGATGTAGGGTACCCCGAAAAGAGAAATATAAGCATACAAACCCGGAACTTAAAACCAACGGTCTATTTCCTAGTGAGCGATTCTCAAGTGAGCAATTCCCGGCTGAACGATTCCCAATTGAGCGATTCTCATGTGAGCGAATTCCCATGTGAGAGAATCCCCAAGCGAGCGAATTCCCATTTGAGCGAATTCTCAAGTGAGCAAATTCTAAATTGGGCGACTCCAAACGAGCGATCGAAAATATAATAACACTTTCTTCATATTTTCCTTCTTTACCTTACAGTTTTTTGTATGTATTCCTTTTTTCTTTCGTTTTCTGGGTGTATTCTTGATATTTTCGTTTATGTATGTTTCTACGTTTTCGTGTTTTGTCTCTGCTTTTTTTCCTATTCGTTTTTCTTGTCATCTACTTTTTTCTTTTTTGCTCATGAGGCAACGCATTTCATTCTCAATAACCGTAGTCTCCTGTATAATTCTTGTACAGTTTGACATGCTTGAGTCTTTCATCGTTGTAAGTATGAAAATCTTCATAAAAACACAAACAAAAGAATGCTGGAACAAACAAAACATAAGAGAAAGGAAACGTAGACAAAAATGAAGACATCAAGAATGAGTAAAAATAGGTGGAAAGGCATCAGAAAAAGAAATGAAACATGAAGACAGTGACAAGAAAGAAGAAGCAACATAGAGAGAGCAGCAATAAACAAAGAAAAAAATGTGAAAAAAGAAGAAAATAGAAAAAATCAAGAGATTGAAAGCAAAAAACTAAGATAAAAAATAATGAAGAAAAAATCACAAAGGATAAAATTATGTAGAAAATAGAGCGTGCCGAATTGTATAAGAACTATACGGGAGACTATGCTTATTAAAATTGACAACTTGTAACTTGTTCTTTCATGAGCAAACAAGAAACAAGTAGATGAAAAGAAAAACGAAAATAAAAGAAAGCAGAGACAAAAGATGAAAACGTAAAAACATACATAAACGAAAACATTAACAATACACACAAAAAACAAAGAAATATATACACACAAACATATAAGGTAGAAGGAAAATATGAAGAAAGTGTTACTACCTTCTCGATCGCTCGTTTGGGATCGCCCAATTTGCTCACATGAGAATCGCTTAATTGAGAATTCGTTCACATGAGAATCGCTCAATTGAGAATCGCTCACATGGGAATCGCTCACTTGGGAATTTGCTCAATTGTGAATTCACTCACTTGGGAATCCCACACATGGGAATACCTTAAAATCAACAATTTCTGCAAATTAAAAAATTTTTAAAAATAGGCAACATCCCCTGGAATCTCGAAAACTGTTGAACCCAAAATCTACATATTGTGTGCATGGGGCCGAATTTCGTCGATAAATTTTCAGTGATATGAGGTATCACTCAGTGCATTGTAGAGGTCAATGCATCAAACCTTTGCCTAAAAAATTTGCAAATCATGCTGCTGCTGACGTCCATATTACTGTAAAAATTGGAAAACGTCAACCTATTATATGGCTAACTTTCATGGCGAACAATTTAGTTTATCTCCATTTTTGAATTAAACTAATAACGACTGCGATACAGAGGGACATTTTAACTCAACGTTTAGGTTACTATCGACTCATGCGCAATAAACTGATTCAAATTTCCTCATAAATTTACCACTTTCGGCATTCTGAACTGTTCTTCATATTAACTACACGGCAAGATGCGCAGCTAAAACCGCTTTTGAACAAAATTGAACCAAAATGATGAAGATCAGAAGAACCACGTTATCATGCACTTTATTTGCATGTGAAACACTACCACAATTGTCTATAAATGAGGGAAAGTTCTATCCTGCTCAAAAAGTGTTAATCGTTCATAATCAAGAAAAATCGTTATCATCATATTTTCTGCGGCTACTCTTCGGGTACCTGTCGTCCGATTGATCGAAATATTTAGTTCGTTTACTATGAAAATCGTCATCGTGTCGACGGGATTCTCTGTCATCTCGAGACTAAAAAACAGAAGAGAAAGATCGAACATGCGGCATAATATCAACGAGAATAAATTTTCTCGATTTTCAAAAATGTCAGAATCTGCCCACAAATATAGATTTTCATCGTAAAAAACTTTCCATTGGTTTTAAGATCGAAAAACGTAAAAACAGAAACTCAAAATTAGGCTGGGAGCTTCAAAATAGATTATTACCGCGGTTTTTTAGAAGACAAACTTTTATTATTTTTTACTTGATTTTGATTAGGATTCATCCATCTCGGGTCTTGAGGCGATTGGTGCGGATAGGCGTTAGGCCCAGGATGAGGAGGCTGGTAAGGCGGATTATAAGCGCCGTTATTTTGCTGCGGTATGGGCGTCGTCGGTGGCGGCGCGTACATATTTTGTTTTCGATAATATTCTGCACGATTCTTATTCCTCAATTCTTCATACGATGTCTTACGCCTGTAAAATGATCAGGTTTTTTTAAAGCCATTTTAGTGGGCTGGGCCCCTAAAAATTTGGGAATGGCTCCTAAAATTCTACGTTTAGGAGCTATTTTGACTCCTAAAATTTTTGATTTATGTATTACATTTCAATGAATTATAGTTAATTTCATTCAATTTTACATTTGAAGAAGGTGTTCTTCGGGCTCTAAAACCAGGAAACATCGAAAAATTGCCGGCGCTTCATGTCGGATTTCATTCGATAATTCCTCAGATTGGTCTGTCCACTTTTTCCCACAAATCGAACTTTTTGGTGGAAAAACTTTTTGAAAAAGCGAGAAAAACGTGGAAGGCTTGACATGGAAAAGAAGAATTTTGGCGCATCTTGGAGGTTGAAATATAAATTTTCCAACTTTTTCGTAACTATAATTTTAAGACACGATTTCTGAGAGATTCTACCTTCTGCTCCATTGACCTATGATAAGTTGAAAATTAATAATATCTGAAAAAGAGATATTTTGTGTAGTTTTACATGCTGAGTATCGTGACAGCATTTATTCTGCGCAAAAATCAAAATTCACAGAGCTACAGTACTCCAAAGTTTGAAATTTTTACATTTTTTTGCATTCTTCAGTCTGTACACGTGTTTCGAAATATCACAGCTCAGAAAAGACTTGACTCTGAAGCCAAATGTTGAATGCATGCATAAGACCATGCTTTATATGCCGGTATGAAGAACACCTTCTAATCTCTTACTTTACACTTTTTATTACATTTTAAAGTGTCAAAACCGATGTCAAAATAAACCGAAAAAGTCCTTTGGGCAGAGGTCCCCAAGGTCGAAAAATTAGGTAGGGGTAAAATCGTAAATTTTAAGGGTAGTACTTAGCCGTGACCTTTTTTTTGCTCCCAGCTTTTTGCGAAGGAGGGGGGAGTTTTAGTACTGTAACCACATAGAACTTACAAAAATGAATAATGCCCCTACTTTATGCTTTTTACAGTCAAAAAACATTTACTATATGAACTCCATTTTCCAGCTCCCAATCATGCAACTTTAATGCACTAATTATACGTACAGAATAGTCACACTTTGAACACTGTTGTGCCAATTGATTCCTGCACATTTCAAGAATCGGGCACAACATACATTTGGAAACATTGTTTCAACCAGCATCTTCAGCAGTATGGGCTTATCCCATCACTGATTAGGCTTGGAACAGTGCTTCCAATTGAAAGTCCTGATGCTGAATGTGGCTTTAGTATTATTAATCCCATTAGACTATGAACTACAAGTTTGAAACCAAGTACCACTCGTGATCCACATCAACAGACCTCACATGTCTCAACTCATAGCAGGAAAGTATGCCACAGCTTGGGTAACCATATGCGCACAGAAGACCCAACGCAGAAGCAGGGAAAAGCATGAAGAGGCAGAATTTTAAGAACATAATGTTTTTCTTCTAAAGGGGAAATTTTTTGATTAATCACATATACATAAGTCATTATTTCATCTCCCAATTATATTTATAATGATTTCCTACAAGTAGTATATCTTAATGTGCTGATATCTTTTCCTTAAAATCGCTATATGGCACAGAAGTTGCATATTTTCCCATTATCATTTGCATTTGCAGTAATTCATTTACTCATTATCATTTGCAGTAAATGTGTCAAAAAGAGCAGTGAGTAATTCCTCAGAATCACACATTCTGCAATTTTTCTCGAATTAGTATAACCTACTGGGGAGAGGATGAAGTCTACCAAAATTTTTTGCTATAGTGAGCTGTTTTTATGGGGGTAGTAAATGAATTTCCAAATCTAAGAAGGGGGTAATACCCCCCCATACCCCCCCATGGGGTGCTCTGCCTTTGGGGCATATTTTGGGCACCTTCCCATAGGATGCCGCAGAACTTTTTTCTTGATTTCTGTAGCCACTAATGTCTGACATATCGTGTTAAAATTTCAATCAAATTAATGTAACGCTTTGGGAGCTGTAGGTGTCTGCACATTCTGAAAGCTGATACAAAAATGCTGATTGACTCCACTAAATATGCCATCAACGAGATGCAGGAAAAATTCAAAACGTTCAGATTAGACGAGTAAAAATAAAAGATGTGAGCCGAATCGCTCGAAAAATTTCATCGATCAATTTTCAATGGTTGCGCAGCAGGATGCCTCAGAAGAGATACATCAAAAATTTCTCTTTCCAGTAATTTGACCGAAAAAAATTGAAGCTGAGAGTTTAATGTTACAAAATAAATGTCGGCTGTCTGACTATGACCTATGTTATAAGCTGTGCGAAAGTGCTCTATAGTTGAAGGCATCCCGTTTCACACCACGTGACGTTGGCCAAACGAAAATAGAGCAAAGGATAGTGGATTACAGTGCCCTTCCAACAAAGCAAAGAGTATCCGAATAACTCTTGCCCTTTTTCTGTAAATGGATTTGAAACAATCGCTAAATTTCTGAAATTCAATGAAAGTTTTCGAACTTTCGATTTTTGATTTGAAGCAATTCGTTTAGAAACCATCAAACCTAGATCAATGAAAATTTGCCAAGACTTCAAGTCACATTTTTTATCATAATATATTAAGTTAGGAGGCATCCTATGTTCCCAGAACTTCATTGATGGGACATTTATCCTGATTCAAAAACGCATTTGAATGACGGTGCAGTGTATGCAAATGTCTACAGCTGCCAAAACGGCACATGATGATGAGATGTTACTTTCGCAGCTACTGTAAGAATGTATGAACTAAAGAATAAAAATATAAAATCCCGCAGAATCGTAGGTGAAGGTGCTCGGGAATGCCTCTAAGCAGGAGTTTTCTTTATTTTTGCTTCTAATTTTTGACTGTTCAGATTTTCTTGCAGAGTGTAAAATATTTGCTTGTGAAACAATTAATATATCAAACTATTGTCTGTTAGTTATTTGATAATTCTACAGTATACATAATGAATATATCACAAGGGGTAGACAAGGGTCAGCTGGCACATAGAATGATTTCTATGAAATTTTCATAAGTATGCCTTCTTCAGAGTAGTGCAGCTCCCAAAACGGTACGAAAATTTTGATGAAAATTTAACCAATGCAGTAAAAATGGATGAGCTACAATATAAGAAAATAAAATTCAGCGGCTTCCGATTGAAAGGTGCTTGGGAGTGACCATGAACAAAATTTTTTCAATTTTGACGGCTCATTTTTGACATTTTAAACTTTATGAAAAAGTGTAATATGCAATTATTTGCTGTAAATATTACATCAGAATAGTGTGTAAAATGAATATTTATTCACCAAATAAGATCAATCCGATCTTGATATATCGCTTAGCTAGCAAGACCACTGAAAAATGCCAGAAAATCATCAATTTTCAAACTCTGGCACACTGTAGTGGCGCGAACTTTCGTTTACAAGCAAAACGAATGGTACCATGGAACTCAGCGCACAAAACTACCCAAAATATCTGATTTTGAGGTATGATTAATTTTCAACTTATCATAGAGAAAGTAGAACCTCTCAGAAATCGTGTCTTAAGCACGATACCAAATTTGAATTCCTATGCATTGCGGAAAAGATTTGGGCCAACCTTGTTATCCTACTACAAATTTTTTTTTGATTTTTGGAACTCAGTACCCGGCTTAGCATTTTCCTTAGGCTTAGGGAACGCCTGTGGATTGCAAGGTCAAGGTCGAAAATTTCTGGTAGTAGGATAACCCGCTTGGGCCAAAGATTTTATGAAATTTAAAGTTTAATTTAAATCTTTACAAACTTATGAATATATTAGGGATAGACCGGTTTCACTTTTTTGAGTTTTGAGGTTTCCGGTTTGCATTTTTTGGATTTACGGTTTCAGTTTTCAGATTTTCAAAACCGCGGTTTCGGTTTTCATGCTTCATTTTCTAGTTATTGAAATTGAAAGATGAAATTGACGAGCAAAGTCTTCTTCCTCATTTTGTTGTTCAGAAGAAAATGGATAATGCTGATCCGATATCTGAGGAAATTGATGTAGCTATTGTGCAAATGATTGCTGTTGATGATCAACCTGTCAGCAATGTCGAGCATCTAGGTTTCATCAACTTGATCAAAAAAGCGAGTAGGGGATAATGAGTAATAAAACTAGAAGTAAGGCAGGTTGAATCAAAGTGCTGATGGATTTTGTCAACAAATTTTAGCTCGCGACATATCAGCTTAAAGGAACAAAGTTCTACAGAAGACTGATCTAGGAGCAATATGACGATCTGGAAAATCGACTGAAATTAATTATAAGTAAAAATTCTTCAGGTGGAATTTCTTTCACTGCTGATTTATGGTTCAATGAGCATGAAGGCTTAAATAAGGTAGGAAAGCTTTTGCACCATAAATATTGAATATGAGCAGAAACCAAACTTGCTAATGTAAAATGTATCTACACAAAGAACGGGTATCCCATGACATAGATCCACTTCAATGGTGGCAAATCAACAAAAAACATCCCCTAAACCAACTCTGGCAAAACTTGCAATGCGCTGCCTCAGAGCACCAGCCATGAGTGTGCATAAGGCAGAACAGCTATTCAGTGGTGCGGGAATCATATTTCAGCCATTACGAAATCATATTTCAGGCAAATCAGTAGAGGAGCTACTATTTTTGAAATATAATTTCATTGCATTTTTCAACTGATAATATTGGATTTTGTGTGCAGGTGATTAATTCTGTTATTAAATAAAGTTTTCATTGCATCAGCATTATTTTTATCTTCTCATGCAGTTGTGAATTCTGCTGATCTCATACCTTATTTTTAAAACTCTGCAGACAACTGCGAAAACCGTAAAATACACCCCAAAATCCCGGTTTTAGTTTTCCAATTTTACGCTTCATGACTTCGGTTTCAGAAAAAATGACGGTTTTTACGGTTTCGGCTAACCGGAACATTCCTAGTAAAATCACAATAAACAGTTTGAAAAATACCCAGAATCAGGCGGCAATGTTGGCGGTACATTTTGTTCTGGGATCAAACCGGGGCCTTGGTGCTGAAAAGGATCACCGGGGTAAGCTTGTTGATTGTCGCGCTGAAGTTCAGGCATGCTGCCTAGTCCGGGCAATTGACTCATATCTTGAAAAACCTGAAGAGAAAAACTTTATTCAAGTCAAATTTCAAAATCAAATTTTTATGGGAAGTCTGGAGAACTGCAGCTAATAAATTGAACAAAAGATTCGTGGATATTAAATTGGTTTAAATGCAAAACATACTTGTCTTTTATTGATACTCAAGCGAGACTCTGAAAAGATTATAGAATCGAACCAAAGCATAAACATATTTGCAGATCCTCCATAAAACTTACTCAAAATTTTTTTTCGATTTAATATTCAACGTTTTTTCATCTTATTCGATTTCAAGAGATTTCTTGATTAACAATGAGTAGAACGATATTATCTGCCAGGAAATGTTCAATTTTCAGTTTCGCTCACTTCACTTCTTCTGCCGCTTCTCGATAAGGCGTCGGAAAGCGGGCTATTTTTCAACGACTTAATTTTTTCCATACACGGCTTAATATAGAGCAATTTTCCCAGAATATATCCGACGCCGATAGCGGCCGAATAATGCAAAAATTTCGTTTTCGATGGTTGGATATAGCCGTATTTGAAGGCCAAATTTACACCGAAACTTCCGGCAATGGCTAAAGGTAAACTTCGACGCCAAAAACTTTCCGATTGACATTCTATAAAATCGAAATAGCAAGCTTTACGTCATGGCTCCAGACAATATTCCACGTCGTTTTCGGATTACTTTCCAAGGTTATTCCACAACTTGAAAAATATTAAAAATTCTAGCAAAGATATTTTTTTTATAATGTGGACAAATTTTAAATCTACACCTAGCATACATGTGCATGGCACCAGTTCCAGGGCGGAGACAAATGCCAAAATCGTTGGGTAGCAAATTTTTCCCCCTAATTTTATAAAAGTACAGTTTATTTAGGATATCAACATGATGTTCAGTTATTTCTACTGACTGGCACTTTCAATGTTCAGTGTGAATATCGATTTATCAACAATAGAGTTGTCTAATGAACAGGTTGTTATTTCTCAATGACAACCTGTTTATTAGACAACCACAAAAACTTGCAACCACTCATACATCCACATAGGGTATCATACCTGTACTTGGGGGGGGGGGACCCCCCAACTCGGCCAACCCAGTACCCAAAATCATTTACCCCCCCCCAACCCCCCCCCAGTTGGGAAAAAATTAAAAAAATTTGCCAAAAAGTGTATGTTTTTTGGCCTTTTTTGGGAAAAATTTCGACTTTTTCCTACCCCCCCCCCCCCCAACTGGTCGGAGGTCTTACAGGTATGTAGGGTATGGATTTACCCTACCCTAAAAATTTGGCAGAAGCTTACTATAGGCCGTAAATTTGGCAAAAGTTTACTACAAGCCAAAAATTTGGCAAAGTAAAATGCGACAAACACTTTGAAACGATTAGATTACAAAAAAGATCAATAACATTGTTTATGATTAATGTCAGCAAACAACTTTGTTGAGTAATTATTGATACCAAAGGTAATAAAATTTCATTTTAAAGTAAAAAATTACTATATACCTGATTTCTGGAAAAAATTACTAAAGGACCAATTTTGGTCATTTTCTATGCCCTGAGACCCCTGACCGTGTGCATGTATGCAACCACTGATTGTACAGCTGAAGACCAAAATTGACTGACAGTAAATCCCTGACCTAAGGCCCAGCCCGGGAATGTCTGGCTCTCCTCCCTATGCGCATGTATGACACGTAGACAAAGAGGAGTATAAGATTTTTGCCTTTTAAGACCGCTATTTCTTCCCTAGTAAGTTGTCTATTATGCGCCGGATCATTCGTCGGGCCTACGGGAAACGGACCGGCGACGCCTTGACCGGGCATAGGTTGCTGAATGTTGGAAGGCTGTTGCGGCGTGTATTGAGGATAAACGAGAGCCGGGTTTGGAGTGATGGATACAGGAGACGGCTGTTGCGGGTAACCGTAGGGCTGAGGATATTGCGGGTTGTTGTAGGGGCCGCCGTCGTTCATGATGAGTCCGAGGCTGAAGCAGAAAAATCAATTAAATCGACAGCAAACTGACGCGTTTGCCAATAAATTCGATGAATCCGAATTGCATAATGTGCTGAAAAATAAAAACTTGATTTAAAATTTATTCTAACGTATATACAACGAACCTTTACAGAATAAAATCGAAAAAAGTGTTACGTGAACATACCCAAAAATAAAAATCCGACGAAGGTACGAAAAATGAACGTGGCTGAAAATAGGGATTTTACTGATTAGCTTGCTCACAGGCGTCAATCCAATCACTGTAGACGTCAATTTCTTCTGACAGGTAGTTGATCGACGTTTGAAAGTCCTCTAGACAAACGCGGCAGCTGACGAAACCGACGTTTCTGTCTCGATCTCTAAAATGAAGCGCAAAAAAGATTAGCCTACGAAAAATTAAACTTGTCGGAAAAGTCGCTAGGAGTTGTTTTGAAACTTACAATTTGACTTCACAGGATCGTTCGTGATTACAAAACGGACAATTGAATTGTTTATCTAACGGTTGGACAGCTTTCGCTTTTGTTGGCGCTTTTCTTTTACTTTTACGTTTTCCCATTATTTTCTGTATCGATGGATTAATTATATAAATAGCTCTAGATTCCTAAAGAGATTCAACTTCAGATGTTCGCACAGCATACACAAATAAAAATAGGAAAGTTATGAGAAGAAGAAAAACGAATTCTAGATCGATTTTTCTCTAGAAACGGAAAAATAGTTCAAACTTTTGTTTTCTATAACAAATTTGCTTTTTTTTTCTTTTACCCGACGGAACGAGCAACGGCAAAACATAATAGATTAAACGATCTACATTTAGTTTTTGAATTAGACGGCAAAACGATTTTGTGAAAAAAACCGGCGACTAGGAATAACAAAAGGAATCATAAAAAATCCCATGGGGACCACTCCTCATTTTACACGTATATGCCAAGAATTACAAATCATTTGGAGGCCAGCGCGCAGCGGCGCAAAACTTTTAGTCCTTTCAGTTTTAAAACCACCGTTTTTTCCGCCCAAATTTTTCCCTTTTATCTTATTTTAGCCAAGTAGGTTTTTCGCTTAAAAAAGCTCAAAGAATCTTCAATTGAGTGTTTTGGAGCTTATTAAAACATTCTGATATCGCTGGAGTCGTTAATTAATCAAAATTGAGGAAAAATGTAAATTTTCCCTTTTGAAGTTCAATTTCGTCAAGAATAATAAACTAATTTTTAGGGCAAATAATCGGATAACGTTGAATTACATGAGTGATCGCCCATTAAGGTCTCTGTGATTACAAGTAGAAGGTCCAAGACACAGACCAATGCGGGAACTTTTTTTGAGTTTTGACATTTTGGAACGCCGAAAATCAATTTTTCAATTCTTCATTTTAAAAATTAAGTTCAATGTCCAACAATCGTGCGTTTACTATTTCGAAAATATTAACAATTGTACATATTTAGTTAAATCAGTATAAATGAGAAGCTGTGAGTCAAGAAGAGTAAAAACTTCTGAAATTTATATTTCACAAGGTTTTTCAATTCAAATTTACGTCAAAAAAGCAACCATCGGATCAAAAAGTTGGAAAAATTGACGTGTTCGTCTTATTCAAATAATGTGTAGAGGAAAAATACGGTCTATCGCCAAAGATTATGATAAGTATTATACATTAGTTGATAAGTAAAGGTAGGCGTGCGAAAGGAGTGGAATAATCTATATAATAAACAGTAATTAGTAAAATTATAACCGGTGCGGAGCATACCAGTAAGACCTCCGACCAGTTGGAGGGGGGGGGGGGGTAAACCCCGAAATTTGGGAGGAGGGGGGGTAGAAAAAAGTCGAAATTTTTCCCAAAAAAGGCCAAAAAACATACACTTTTTTGCAAATTTTTTTTAATTTTTTCCAAACTGGGGAGGGGGGGGGTTGAAGGGGGTTAATGATTTCGGGTACAGGGTTGGCCTAGTTGGGGGGGGGGTCCCCCCCAACCCCCGCCAAGTACAGGTAGGATGCGGAGAGCGAGAAAATTTTGATATTCGGATCCTTTAAAATGCACCAATATGCATATTTTCTATGTTGTCCGAATTCCAAAATTTTTTTCCCAAAAAGTACGATTTGAGGGAAAAACAGTGCGCCGGGATTACTGTTTTTTTAAATGGCTCTTTTGAGGGCAAAATTCGGAGGGAGGGAAAAAATTTTGGGCTGTTCTCACTGTGTATTTTTTAGGCTCAAAATGCTTAATTACTTTATAAATGCAAAAAGCTTTGTTTACGGAAGTCTAAACTTTCAAGGATCGCAGTAAGATTTTGGAAAAATAACCGTGAAAAATCGTTTTCGCCAAATTCGCAGGGTTGGCAAGACCTGGGTTTTTGGGTTTTTCTGGGTGCATTTTCTTGACAAAATTTGGGTTTTTGGGTTTTTCTTAATTCTTTTAAATTTTCAGATAGTATTGTTTTCAGAAAAAGAATTTAGTTTTTAGTTTTTTTTAAATTTTAAACTTTTTTTATATTTTAAATTTTTTTTATGTTTCCTAAAATTTTTTGTTTTCGTTTTATTTTTTTCATTAAAAAAATTTTTTTTAATTTTTTCAAAATTAAAAAAAAATTTTCATAGGAGACACGAATGGGAAAAACACGGTTCCTGCGCTACGGAAGTCAAATCTTTGCCCGATGAATCGGCCTATTTTAATCGTGGATTGAAAATACACGATTCCTATTATTTGATAAGGTAAAAAATGACGTCATCAATTTTTTTGATAAGAAAATTTGTTTATTCTTCAAAGTTTCAAAGTTAATTTTAAAAAATCAATATTTTGCATTATTTTCGGTATTTATCACTTGAATTTATAAATTTTTAAATGTTTTCAAAAATTTTAAATTTTTTTCTTTTTTTGTTTCATTTTTTCGTTTTTTCCTGTTTGTTTTTTGTTTATCTTTTTTTGTTTTTTGTTGTTTTCTGTATTGTATTTTTTTTATGTTTTCATTTTTTTCTTTCATTTTTTGTTTCTGGTTCGTTGTTTTTTGTTTTTTTTAAATTTTTTTTCTGTTTATTTTTTGTTTGTGGTTCGTTAGTTTTTCTTTTTTTTGTTTTTTCTTGTTTGTTTTTCGTTTTTTTCCCTTTGGTTTTTTTTGTTTTCTGTATGGTATTGATTTTTATGTTTTTTTTCTTTCTTTTTTTTTGTTTCTGGTTCGTTGTTTTTTCTTTTTTTTTGATTTTTTTCTGTTTGTTTTTTGTTTTTCTTTTCTTTTTTTGTTTTTTGTTGTTTTCTGCAGGGTTGGCAAAAACCCAGTTTTTGAAATCTTCATTTTTGGGTTTTTGGGTTTTTGGGTGGGTTTTTCTGGGCTTTTCTGGGTTTTTGGTGGGTTTTTCTGGGTTTTTGGTGGGTTTTTCTAGGGTTTTTGTTCCAGTTTTGTACTAATGAATGATCATTTTACTTAAAATATATATGAGAATGTTATTTTTAACGTATAAAGTGTATTAAATTGCTGAACAGTGTTCAAGACTGACTATACATTTGGTTGTAACATATTTACACGAGTCACGCGACTGCACATTGCACAACGATTTTATCGATTTGGCTCATTAAAACGATTGGCTGTTTATTGAATTTTTTATTGCATGATCTAAACACTAAAAATTGAAATGTCATTTTAAAAAATTGAAAATTACGGAAATCAAATTTCACGCTTCGGCTCCGCTCACTTCATCAGATTCACAGTCACGGGAACTTTCTAGCAGCCCAAAGTTTGTCTTAACGAATACCAGTTTGCGCACTGTTTCCGTCAACATTTGATTTCGCAGCTTGGAATGTATGAAGCCAAAGGTAGAGAAGTTTCTTTCCGAAGATGTGGTAGAGACAACGAGCGAAAAAACCTCAATTAACTTTTTATACATGTAATACATTGAAACAAATAACATGTTATCTATGTGTACCTTCAGAGCGATTCGTTGCACCAGCGGCCAGTCAGCTCCATCTGTGAGCCAATACTCAAGGACAGACTTTTTCTTTTTGACGAGCATCTGGTCTGGTAGCGAAATGAGTTATTTTGTTTTTGTAATTTTGCCTCAATCATGTATTGCGTCAATTCTTGATACACAGCACTTTTCTGGTCAGCTAGTTCTGGATTTGCCACAGGGAAATCAACGATGAAATCCTCAATCTCGTTCTGGATTTGCCACAGGGAAATTAACGATGAAATCCTCAAACTAACGATGAAATCCTCATTCTAAAAGAATTGAAAAAAACCCAAAAACCCAAATTTTGTCAAAAAAATGCACCCAGAAAAACCCAGAAAAACCCTAAAACCCAAAAACCCAAAAACCCAGGTCTTGCCAACCCTGGTTTTCTGTATTGAATTTTTTTATGTTTTCATTTTTTTCTTTCTTTTTTTGTTTCTGGTTCGCTGTTTTAATGAGCCAAATCGATAAAATCGTTGTGCAATGTGCAGTCGGGACTCGCGTAAATATGTTACAACCAAATGTATAGTCAGTCTTGAACACTGTTCAGCAATTTAATACACTTTATACATTAAAAATAACATTCTCATACATATTTTAAGTAAAATGATCATTCATTAATACAAAACTGGAACAAAAACCCTAGAAAAACCCACCGAAAACCCCATCAAAAACCCAGAAAAACCCACCAAAAAACCCAAAAATGAAGATTTCAAAAACTGGGTTTTTGCCAACCCTGCAAATTCGCCAGAAAACAATACAACATCCATTTATCCAAGCATAAAAATTTTGGGATTTTGACCTTTCCAAGTCCACCAAAAGTCCATACCTGTACTTGGGGGAGGGGGGGGGGACCACCCCAACTTGGCCAACCCAGTACCCAAAATCATTTCCCCCCAACCCCCCCCCAGTTGGGAAAAAATTAAAAAAATTTGCCAAAAAGTGTATGTTTTTTGGCCTTTTTTGGGAAAAATTTCGACTTTTTCCTACCCCCCCCCCCAGAATTTCGGATTTACCCCCCCCCCCAACTGGTCGGAGGTCTTACAGGTATGTCCCCTGGTCGGAGGTCTTGACCAAAACGCATTTTTTCGATTTTGAATTCCCCAAATTTTTTTCCCCAATGAGAACTATACCCAAAATTTTTCCTCATTTCGAAATTTTTTTCTTCAAAAGACCCCATTTGAGGAAAAAAACAGATCGGAATTCGCGCCGCCATCGACTTTCGCTGACATACAGTAGACAATATCTCATTTGATAGTAATGCATCAAACGTAAAAACTTACTTAAATTGATCGATATAAATACCGTATTCATTTGAATAAACGCCGCAATTTTGTTCGGAAAAAAGAATAGACGCCGCCCTTAAATGAACGCCGCGGTGTTTATTCGAGCATTTACTATCCTTATGTCACGTGCGGTTCAATTCCTCAACGTCACGTGATTCTCATCATGTCGATATTTTATTTTTTCCATCACTTTTTGTTTTACAATCATTTACTTTAATTTCGTTCCGTTTATTGTTTTGCACATGCATTTTATGTTTCGTTTTATTGTATTGTTCATATATTTTATTTTTTTATGCACATGGGCCACAGTACACCCTTTAGCTAAAAACTTCCGCCAAAACATGCTTCGCAGGCACCTGGCTATTTTAGGTGCATTCCATGCACCTCTTATCACTTGAATTAGCATCATTTTTGTTACGGGCAAAAACGACTGGCTAAGAAGTTTCGCTTAAGGAGTTCATTTGCTTAGCATAGGCACTAGAAGTCAGCCTCAGTGCTGAACACATGTGAATGAAAAATGTCTATGTGCTCATAGGCATCTTCTGCATGGCGTCTAGCTGCAGAAGTTAGCTTGGAGGTCCAAAACTCCGCCCAGGCTGTTTCTGTAGCCAAAAAGTCCTTAAAAGGACATGTTTCTTTAGTTTATCACTCATTTTGGGGTTTACCTACTTGCGGCCATTTTTTCTTTAGCCTTCGCATCGGCCACCCTTATTTACATTTTTTAAATATATATACATTGCCCCTGCAGCTCCTAATTCACATATTTCTACCCATCACTTGTGCCAGGTCACCACCCGTACGTTTTGTTCAATAAAGAGAGTCATCACCAGCCTCCGTCATTGCCTTCAGTTGAGAAATCGAGTCTGAGCATCCCAACCCATTCGTCAACCCATTCGTCAACCCAAATCATCAACCAGGGACCCAGTCGCCCTTTGTCAAATTGTTTGAGAAATGGGACTAGGTGAGTCTTCTCACTGGGTTATTACTGTTGTGGGTATATTTTGGGGAACCCTTTCTAAGTTGGTTTCCCCTGAGTTTTCCACAGATAAGTGGGGCTCTTTCCCCTTGGGTTTGGGCTAAAAAGGGACCTTTTGATTCACAATCGGATCTCAGAGTTAGGTTATTTCATGGATGACCTTGTCCCTGTTCACACAGAGCAGGACCCTGGGATTGTCACCCCTAACCTGGAGGCATTGTCCATAATTCTACAGCAGTACCCTCAGAGCAGCACCAGAAATCCTATGTGAATCTCATTTAGCCAGTACTAGCTGGGTTAGGTTCCCAACAAGCAGGAAAAGTCTCCTAACCGGTTCACAGCCTGTCATTTACTGTGACAGGATCATATTGTCTAACAATATGATATGGTTTTTCCATCAATGTGATGTAAATTCCACTGAAGGAGTCACCACTTTTCCACTTGATGTGACACTTAGTTTAAAATGAAAAAATAAGTAACAGTTTGCAGTAGGTTATGTTTTGCGTGAATTATTAATTTTGTGAAATTCTGAAAAAATTCTGAAAGCTGAAATTCCCTAATTTATACCATTGTCACATTAACTGAAATTGGAGCCATGTCACATTAACGAATTAGTGGCCAATCACATTTATGGGAAAAATCCATACCATATTTATAAAAAAATACAGCCATGTCACCATGAGTGACATGCTGTGGCCCCATTGTGTGGCTCCATTTGGTATGCAGTTTGGGAACCTAACCCAGCTGGTACTGACTACAGGAAAACCTATAGTGTACCTCGGTACTGTCCTTGGGTTCTGCTGCAGAGTAATGGACAATGCCACCAGGTCAGGGGTGGCAATCCCTAGTCCCATTCAATGAGAATGAAGGACAATGCCATTCATGGAATGGCTCACTGTAGGGGACCCAATTGTAAACCTAAATCTTTTTTTTGGCCCTAACCCAAAAGGTTCAAGGGCTACTCTAACTGAGGGGATTCTCAAGGGGAAACAGGCTTAGGGAAGGGTTCCCACGAATATACCCTCAACAATAATACCCCTGAGAAGACTCAACCAGTCCTCTTCTCAACTACGACTCGATGCGGGGGCGGCGGGGTCAAGGGTTTATGGATTCCGGGGATGAGGGGAGCAGGTGATGGTGATCCGATTCGGGTTTGGCGCGGGATGTGTACTGTACGCAGGTTGGCGAATGACGCAAAACGTTCCACAAGAAGAGCGACAGGTGGTTTCTAAGCAAAGGGTGATGGGTAACTCATAGGCAGGGGATACGTAACCCAGTGGAGGGGCACCAAACAATATGCAAATTTACTAAGGTATCGGCGGTGGACGCATTAATATGTAAATTTATATAAAAAAGTCGATGGATGCAGAGACACAAGCCAAAATGCAAGGTAGATGATTAAGGCCCAAAAATGAGTACAAAACTAATAAAACAAGCCCTTATAAAGGGCCCCGTGTACCTACAGTATGCCCTGGGCAGAGCTAACCACACCCAAGCTAACTTCTACAGTGGAAATCGCTGCAGAAGATGCCTATGGTCACATAGACATTTTCCAGTTCGAATACCTTTAGCATTGGGGTGAGTTTCACTCTCCATGCTAAACATATGAATGTCATTTAGAGAGAATCTCAAAACTAGTCATTTCGCATTGCCAAACATCCCTAGTTCTTACTGATAAGAGGTGCACTTTATGCTCCAATTACGGCCATAAGCTCATAGAGCTTATCTTTGGCCGAAATTCTAACTAACAGGTTACATACCATAGACTACTTGTGCAACAGAGAAATAACAAAACGTAATGGAGATGAAAGCACAAAATGAAACAGAAATGAAACACAAAAAGTACACACAGAAAATGCATGTAAAAATATAATAAATGAAATGCAAAATTAAGGTTAAGTAATTGCAAAAGAGAAAGTGGCGAAAAACATGAAGTAAAAACATGATATGAATCAAGTGAAGTTGGGCGAAATTCATCAGCATGTGACACCACAGTCCTTCGAAAAAGGGCGTCCTCGTCCTTGTAATGTAGAGGTTCATGCGGCATGTCCGTGGAGGTTAATGATCCAATAGGTGTGATGGCGGGTGGTCAATGGTCCAATGGTTTTTTGGCGGATTCTGGCTTATGCAGTTATGTCAATGATGCGTTAAGTTGCTGACCTCAATTGATCTATGTGATTGATGGTGCCTGGAGTTGCTGACATCAATTGATTGGTGTGGTAATGCATGGAGTTGCCATTTGTCGACTGATCTGTGAGATCTATAATGAGGCTATGGCATGGATGCACCAGTGATATGAGATGAAACCCCAGTTTAGATGCTTTGATCACAGCTCATTCTCTTCTTTACACCAATGATCCAACATGGAACAAGAGTGGGTATTCGGTGAGGGGCACAGGGGTTCTTTGAAAAAAGACATCCTCATCTCTTAGCAGGAAGAAAAGAAGAGAAGAGCTACTTGATTACAGGTCTGAGACTTCTGCATCAAGATGTGGGTCCATGAGATCTTGTGTAAAATCTCGACTTGTTGATGGAATCAACAAGGGTGCCATCTCGAATACCTATGAAGGGGAAGGTATCTCCTCTGCTTCACATGGTTGATCAGGTGACACATAGTGTCTAAGCTGATTGACATGCACAGTATCTTCTGACAGATCAGTTGACAAAGGGCAACTCCATGCATTACCACACAAATCAATTGACGTCAGCGACTCCATGCACCACCAATCACATGGATCAATTGATGTCAGCAACTGGATGCATCATCGACATAATTCCATGAGCCAGAACGTGCCAAAAAACCATTGAACCATTGACCACTTGCAGTCGCACCCATTGGACAATTAACCTCCATGGACATGCTGCATAAACCTCTACACCACAAGGATGAGGACGCCCTTTTTTGGAGGACCGCTGTGTCACGTGCCAACAAATTTTGCCCAAGGTCATGTGATTCACATCATGTTTTTACTTTATGTTTTTCGCCACTTTCTGTTTTGCAATTACTTACCCTTAATTTTGCGTTTCGTTTATTATGTTTCTACATGCATTTTCTGTGTGTACTTTTTGTGTTTCATTTCTGTTTCATTTTGTGCTTTCATCTCCATTAGGTTTTGTTATTTCTCTGTTGCACACGTAGTCTATGGTATGTAACCTGTTAGTTAGAATTTCGGCCAAAGATAAGCTCTAGGAGCTTATGGCCATAATTGGAGCATAAAGTGCACCCCTTATCAGTAAAAACTAGCGATGTTTTGCAATGCGAAATGACTAGTTTGGAGATTCTCTCTAAATGACACTCATATGTTTAGCATCGAGAGTGAAACTCGCCCCAATGCTTAATGTATTCAAACTGAAAAATGTCTATGTGACAATAGGCATCTTCTGCAGCAATTTCCACTGTAGAAGTTAGCTTGGGTGTGGTTAGCTCCACCCAAAGCATACTGTAGGTCTATGGGGCCCTTTAAAAGGGCTTGTTTTATTAGTTTTGTACTCATTTTTGGGGATTAATCATTTTTCTTGCATTTTAGCTTGCATCTACACATCAGTTGACTTATTTTATATAAATTTACATATTACTGCATCTGCTGCTGATACCTTAATAATTTTGCATATTCTTGCCCCTCCACTGTGTTAGGTTACTGTATCCCATGCCTAGGAGTTACCCCTCACCCTTGGCTTAGGAACCACCCATCACTCCCCTCGTGGAATGTTTTGCGTCACTCGCTGACCCGCATACACCCCATGCTGAACCCAAATCAGATCGCCATCATCTGCTCCTGTCATCCCCCGGATCTGGGAACCCTTGATCCCATCCCCCCGTGCCGAGTCGTAGTTGAGAAGAGGACTAGGTGAGTCTTGTCAGGGGTATTATTGTTGAGGATATATTTGTGGGAACCCTTCCCTAAACCAGTTTCCCCTTGAGAATCCCCTCAGTTAGAGTAGCCCTTGAACCTTTTGGGTTAGGGCCAAAAAGGGATTTAGGTTTATAATCAGGTCCCTTACAGTAAGCCATTCCACAAATGGCATTGTCTTTCATTCTCTTTGAATGGGACTAGAGATTGCCACCCCTGACCCCGTGGCATTGTCCATTACACTGCAGCAGAACCCAAGGGCAGTACCGAGGTACACTAAAGGTTTTCCTGTAGTCAGTACCAGCTGGGTTTGGTTCCCGAACTGAATACCAAATGGAGCCACACAATGGGGCCACAGCATGTCACTTATGGTGACATGGCCGTATTTTTCTATAAATACGGTATGGGTTTTTCCCATCAAAGTTGTTGGCCACTAATTCGTTAATGTGACTTGGCTCCAATTTCAGTTAATGTGTAATGGCGAGGCTGGAAAATCGACCTTAAGTCTGGCTTACAGCTCTTAGGAAAGAACCTTTTACCATTTGAGTGGAGAAACCTCTCTCAAATCATGAGAATCGCCACTTGAGTGGAGAAACCTCTTTCAGGTCAGGTGATTTACATTCTTAGTGGGAAAACTGACTCTTAGGATGATCTCTAGCCCTCATATAAGTTGGAAACGTCCCTTAAAGCAGGTATACTGCCCCTTGGGTTGGAAAATGGCCCTTATGTTTAAGTTTTATGGCCAACTCAAGATGCAACACTCTTGAGTAGAGTTCTATTACTGTAAGCTGGGAGTAGGCCTTACGAGTGATCAAATTAATGATTCTTGTATATATCTAATAGCCTTATCTGTGTGTATGGCCTGTAAGCTTTAAATAAAGTCCCTGGTGTTAGGTTCTCCGCCAGAGTCGACCCCAAAAATCGAAATTTCCCAGAGTTAGTTTAAATAGAGTATTCTGCCAAAATCTCCTTTGTGTTTTCTCTTTTTACTTTTTTCATTTTCTTCATACATTCCTTTCTTTTGGGCCTCTTTTTTTTGCTTGTGGTCTGAGGGGTTACTGTACTATGGTAGAGCTGGACTGGCTACAGTATGCCTGTGATTTGCACATACTCTGACTACAGTATACCTAGGTACGGGTATTTGAGTATCACAGCCCATGAGGTTAACAACCCCTAAGGTTTACTGATTCACATCATGAGATACACTACTCCTTCTGCTCTTGATTCCAGATGTCAAGTGTGGTTGTGATTTTGTTATCTGTGTCCAGTATTGGTGTCAACTAATTTTTCATAATTTTTCTTCTCTTCACTGAGCACTAGCAAGTTGCTCATTTTTCCAGTCAAAACAAATTAAAATCATACTGTTGACACTTTTAACGCCATGCTTATCAGATCATCTTGCTTATCTCATCAGCCTCAAACTTTTTATTTACTTTACTTTCACTTTCTTGGTCATCTATATGTAATGTGTGACACCAATTATAACTTTTTCACTCAATAAATTTTGTTATCTCAAAAATCAAATCAAATAAAAACTCATAACCTACTCTCTCTACTTTCTAAATAAATACAATACATTTTCTCCTTTTCCTTTCTACTAAATCAAACATTCTCTATTCAATTTAAAAAAAACATTTTTTACTGGTCACACATGTGATATAGTTTGGCAACCCTTTGGTAGGTCATTCTTATTATTTCATCCACCTACTGTTTGGTCTGTTTCTTTTGTTCTGTGAGTTGTTGCACATGGTGATGATTTCACAAATCATGACTGCTGAATGTCAGCAACAACAACATCATGTGTTGTTGTTATAAAGTGGTGTGTCTTAGTGACCCTACCCTCTAACCTCTGCAACTGACTCACATGCTGCTGTTGCACTGAGGTACATGACTTTCTTAGTCATGCCTCTGACCTCAGCAATGGCTGCATAGCATGTAGCTGTTCAGGGGTTGCTGGTTCTCTGTATCCTCCCCCGGTGTCTGCAACAGCTTCATCCCTTGCTGTTGCTTTAAGGGGTGGGTGGCCTGGGGCTCTACCTCTGATGTCAGCAATGGCAATGTAACATGTTGTTATTTGGGGATGGTGACCTTACGGCACCTTCTCTCTGACATCTGCAACAGCAGAGGTTCGTGTTGTTGCTTTAGGACTAGTCAGGGCACCAGTTCCAGTCCTCGATGTCAGCAACAACAATGCTAGGTGTTGTTGTTTGGAGATGTGAAGCCTTACAAACTGCACATCCGACATCTGCAACAACTGCATCTCATGTCATTGCTGTAGGGTAGTTGATACTAAGCTATGTCCTTTTGATGTCAGCAATGGCGACACTCTGTGTTACTGTAGCAGGGTCATTGGCCTCAGAGCCCTATCAACTGATGTCCACAATGATAATGTTTCATGTTCCAGTATTGGAATTGATATTTTACAATCCTATTCTGGCATCTGCAACAGCAATGCTCCGTGTTGCCATAGGGGTTTTGTGGCCGTAGGCGCTTACCTTTGAATTTCATACTGCAATATAAGACTATGGCACTTACATCACAGTCACCTGAGGTCAGCACCGAGTGTGTGATGGTGTATACCACACCTTTTGACATCAGCATTAGGCTACTGTTGGTTTCCAAAGATGCCACTTGAGTCATACATGATTGCTGGAATATGACCCTTTCACCTATGGCTCTTGTCCTAAGGTTGTGTTTGTGTGTCACTGATGCCTGGGAAACATCAGTCAAGAGCTAACTCAATCTGAGATGCCCTCAGTCAGTGTTACTAATCAGGTTGTCCGCCCAGGTAGCAGCACTGTTGGTCAGCACATGACTGCCTTCAAAGCTTTAACTGCAGGTTTGAACGGGTTACACTCAGCCTCAGCTGGGTTGGTTGCTTAACCCAGGCAAATGTTAGGCATTTGCAGTCAGTACTGCCTGTGTCTGACATCTGCAAGGGTTGGGAACCTTCCTGTAAATTTCTTATCTAAATCTCTTTCATCTCTTCTCATCTAAGATCTTCTTTAGTGTCCCCGCCAGAATAATTCCTCAGGAATTATGACATAGTCACTGGTTGGGCCTAGAGTGTAAAAGAACCCCCTGTAATACTTCTTTCACTCAAACCCCTCTGTTAGCTGGCCTAATAATGTCTGCACTAGAGTCGTCCCTTAATCCTGAGTCAGCCTCTGCTTTTTGCTATTGTACATAATAAACAGCTAGTCTGCCTCAGCGAAGGTGTTAGAGTTAGCCTAAACACTACAACTGGGTCTGCCTCAGTCCTTACTTTACACTCATTTCCCTGAGACAGACTATACCCCTGTTTCAAGATGCTTTGAGCCTGCCTCAAATCATAGGAGGAAGCCAACATATCCCCACCTCAACTACGCAAAGCTGGGCCAAGGACCCCCATGCCACCCATTTACTGACTGAGTGTGTCAGAATAGCACCTTCATACCTGGTGCTCTTGCCTCGAACTGGTGACCTAGTGATCCTCACTACATCTCAGTGATTAGAATCCTGGCCACTAGCTATATATAATGCTCCTGGAGAGCACCCATTCTGTTCAAAGTGAGAGCTCCCATTTCGGGCATGGTTGTAAAGTACACGTGAATGTTGTCCCCTTGGGAACCTCCTGTCTAGTCATCACACTTTACAAAGATTGCAATTGCTCTTAGTGAGTGAGGCTGGTTGTGTAAAAGTGCATCCCCTTTGCGTAATCTGGTGTGTAAACTAATTTTGTCCCTATCTATTTACACCCACTAACTTTATTTCAAGTTGTCCCCCTTTACTTTTATCTTTCTAAGCTACTTCACATGCTACTCCAGGTGAGTAGGACTTTATCGGTTACGAGTTCTCCCAAATCCAAGGTTTTGTAAACTAATACTCTTAATCTTCAAATAAAATCCCTTTTGAGCAGGTTTATCCGTCCACATTCTCTCATCTCTTTTTAGCTGGGAAGCTGCCATTTCATTCAAATCCATTTATTTTGGTTCAAATTAACTGGGTCTAGCCCCATCTTTCTTCATTTGGTTGGGTAATAACAGTTCCATTCTCCTCACAGCAGGTTACACCTCTAGGTATACAGGTGACCAGATAAATTCCTTCTGTGTCAACCTGATTTGTATGAGATGTTCTGAGAGCTACAAACCTTGTTCTTTTCTAGCCCCATTACCGAGTGGTGGCTAGTTACTGTAAAGAACAAGTCGTGAAAGCCTGAAAAACACCGTCGCCAAAATGATCAAGATATTCTCGCGCCTCTTCTCTGCGAGTTTTCAAGAGTAACACTTACCTTATTCTCACAAAATAGAGACACCTAGAGGTTCCTGTCATCTTTGTACTGAATTTAGACAGACCAGTGAGCCTCTCTCTATTCAGTTTGATCAGATAGTTTCACAAGCACAATTATCAGTCTTGGATACCTTATGGGAAGACCAATTCTCAGCTATGAAGTCAGAAGTCGACCTGCCTTCACAGATTGAGAATAAGGTCCAGTCTGCATTTGAGAATGTCCTTGGACCACTCAACCAAAAGTTGGAGGCTATGAATGGCCTGAGGCACCCTCTGGTGTCCAGCTTCATGGTCCCTCCTACCTTTTCAGATGCTTTTGTTGAGTCTACAATGGATTTTATATCTCACTTGATCTGTTTCTTTACACTTCAAGAGGTAAGTGAAAGAGATCATGCATATAAAATCACTTTTTTGGAGTCTTGCCTTAAAGGTCCTGCTCTTACATTCTATCAGGACTTTAGCAGTGGTACTCCACAGCCAACCCGCTGCGAAGAGTTTACAACTTTTCTACGGAAAGACTTTCAGGTAGAGCCTGACTCAGATCTGCATCAGCAGTTGATCCAAGATTGTCTGCAGAAGTGGACTGAATCTGCAATAGTTTATCTTGAGCACCTTAGGAGACTATCCAGGGTGGCTTATCCAGATCTCCTGACTGACTTCAGAGATTTGATTATAAAACCTATCTTTCTGAGGGGGCTGAAACCAGTCCTCCAGGATAGTATCAAGTTCAGGGAGTTTACAACTCTTGGAGAGACTCTTAAAGCAGCCTGTTATGCAGAATCACAGATTTTTTGGGATGAGATTAGGTATAGTGCTCCATCTAGTGCTGTTTTCTCTTCAGAACAAACGACCACCAATAATGTCAGGTCGATGTCGAATCAAAGGAGTAACACTCAACGTCCATCAGCAATGCTGTCTGATGAGATTCGATGCTTACAGTCCGAGATGCCCCAACTCACAGCCCATATTGCGTGGCTTACAGCTCAGCAAATGATGCCAGCTCAGAGAAATTCAACGCCACCTATGCAGCAGACAGCGCACATCCAAAACGCTGGCAATCGCCTGTTGGGGGCACATTTACAGATGTGCTCCAGCCATGGACATTGCACCCACAATGACGCCAGTTGCCGGGCTCAACATCCCAACAGTGCTGGTCCTAGCAATGCTGCCGCCACCAACAACGGCTGTTGCTATTTTTGTCGAATGAGGGCCCACCCGACTGATGGATGCTACAGACCCTGTCCGCATTGCCGTCAAATATGTGTGTACAGGGCTACGGCCTGCCCAAATCGGAATCTGACGATACCTGGTGAGAATGACTATGTTAATTCTGGTGACTCTCCCCAGGGGACAAGTGGGTATCCTTGGGGATATGCTAATCCACCTCCTAATGGGATGGGAAACCAATATCCGCCACCTCCACAGCAAAATAATGCCATTGGGGCTACCGATGGTCTTCCTCACCCAGATCTGTTTGATCTGGATGATGAAGTGCTTGCTGAACACCTGGCATATCCTTCACAACTGTGTTATCCTGTCTGTGTAATCAGCATTGGATTTTCAGCTGCTGCAGTGGTTCCGGCACTAGCACTGACACCTGCTTTACCACCACCGCCGAAATACACGAAGCAGGTCACTTTAAACCCCTCAATGATGCCGAAAATGACTGGCAACGTCAATGTAGTCACGTTGTACCAACTGAAATAGGGTGCACTGGCGTCTCCAGTTGTTTTGCTGCCCAAGGGCCGCCACCCGGAATTCCAACAGACTCCACGCTGGAGGTCATCAGTCAACTGGAATCAATGAATCTGATGTGTATACTACCATCTTTTTCTGACATTTCAGGTCTGAAAATCAGAGGTCCTTGTAAGTCACTGACTTTAATGATTTCTCATTTACAGATTTATCATCTGTCACTGATGGGATGTGGGCTGTTTGGTTAACAGATTTGACCAAATTTGGCACCAGCGGCGCTGCGGATATTGGGGCCCGAGGTTGCTCAACGAGCCCTCGAGTACATTGCCAACAGCACTATGCGGGCAACACCCATCGATAAGATTTTGTTGGACAGCGAACCTTCGTCACCGGCAGTGGACACCATCTGCCGGGCTGTGGAACAGGCGAGTTGCAACGCCCAGCCCGCATCAGTTGTTGCCGCGTTACCATGATGACGACAGGGGCCCAACGATGATGACAGGGGCCCAAATGCTGGCAGCGATTGCCCAGCAACAACCATTGGCGGCCGCGACCAACTCGCTGACTGAGGTGGCCAAGGCCTTTGGAGAGACATTGTGTGCCATCAACAATGATGTCAGCATCATTGAGGCCTCGCCTTTTCCAATGGCTACTGCCTTGCGGTCCCCGAAGATTGGTGTTCTTCGCGAAGTCCATCCATGCGGGGGCTTGGTCATTGACTTCCCCGGTGAGGAGCTGATATCGTCGGATGGGGATGAAGAATGAGGCTGCTCGATGGGCCCACACTGTGAATATTGGTGTACATTTACAGACACTATTTGTAAATTGTTTGTATATAATAAATTGGGCCTTTGTGACATTACTGTTCCTAGGAATGAGTAGTGCAATACATGCTGCTCAGTACCAATTTTGTGATCTTTCAAGATGCGGGCATCCACTTGAGCTACCTCAAAAAGTAGAATGCAAACGACCAAAATCTTCATGGAATCCACCAGACATGAATGTCACAGTGCATGTTCCTAGTTCTGATACAATCACTACATTATGGTGGAAATGCACATTGCATAACTGTAAAGTCTGCACCAACACTGGTTTCTTTGGATCTAGGGGCATTACTGCAGATGTCATTACTACTCAGCATCTAGTACCTGCGACTTGTATGCTAGGACATCATACAAAGGTGTCTGGTTTAAAAAAGCTTGTGGGGATCTGCCCTGGCTTTTATAGCAGTAACCAAACACTGGACGTGATGTACTCATGGTGCTGCAGTGACGTCTGCAAGAGGGTGACTAACCTCTTAATTGACGAGGGACAGGTCCCTTCATGGGATGGCACTACAGCTCTATGTACCATAGGAGATGTAGGTGGATGCAGTCCCACTGCAGGTCAGTGCACTACTCTTGACGGGGTAATTGTCTGGCCTGCAACAAATTTCACAGCACAGTGTCATTATCATCCTCAGGGCAATTATACTGTGTCTGTGTCAAGGATAAATGTCATCATCGATGATTTACAGGTTGCCCTAAAGATCTCGGGAAACTGTCGCATCTTCTGGTTGAGTCCTGACCTCGGGTTAAACACAGTTCAGATGAATCAGGGTCTTCTTCCACGCATCCATGGAATATTTAATTTGACCCAACAGATGTTCAGATTGGCAAAGGACTCACGTCCCGATTCTGTCAATGCCAAACTGAACTATCTGGCTCATCAGATCAAGGAGTCAGAAATTAACAATTGTCGATTCATGGGGCTTGAGCTTCATTCTCATGCTCAATGCTACCTTGATCTGACTTGGCAGTTGCTTCGCTTTGACCCTACTTTGGGTGCCATGGCATTTCTGCAAAGGAATGACCTAACAGCAGAATTCACAGGTGAAGCACTGACAATATGGCCATGTCAAAAGGTCAATGCCACATATGTCTATCACTCAAATTGAGTGGGAGACATCTGTTACAAGTATCTTCCTGTACAGGCTGGCGGTACCATTTATTTTGCCACCCCCCGTGGCCCAGATCTCATTAAAGTTAGCCCCATAGTGCTGGGTGACCATCACTTTACAGGGATTTTTCAAAATCGCTCTGGCTGGTTTACTGAGTGTGGCATGGTCCATGTGAGCCATATACCGCTTGAACTTTTCTGGAAACAGCGCTTTAACATCACTCACTTTGACACTCCTGCACTCTTTCACAATCAGTTGGCAATGACCCCTTCAAGTTTTGCTTTCTTTAAACAGTATGTTTACAAGACCGAGCAGATCGAAGCAGTTCTAAACCAGTTGGTAAACTTTACCCCTGGTCTATCTCTGCACCCAGATTCTCTCTATCAGGCATTTGCAGGGGTAGGGACTGACATCAAGGTCCCTCTGGAAGGTGTCAGTTTGGCAGCAAACCACGTGATTATTGGTCAGCAACACAATCTCATTCAGGGCCTACCGTCTGCCCTGAGTGGACAAGTTCAGTTGATCTTTAACACCCTTATCACCCTGGCAGTGCTGGCCGGTATTGGATATCTCTTCTATGTTGGGCTATCCTACTATCTCAGCTATCGCCTGTGGAAAAGACAGGTTTGGTTTGCTAGCTTATTCTCTCCGTTGAGTTGGTTTTCACTATGTGCAGAACAATGTACCATCCCAGTTAGATAGAATCACTCCATGTTATGTCGAGCTGGTCAATGCCAAGGAAACTCTCACTTTCCTTGACACTGATTGTCCCCAGACTATCATTAGTCAGTGTCTTCACAAGGCTTTGGTTAAGGAGAGTCAGAAGGTAGCTATGGCCTTCCAGCAACATCACGACTTCAATCCATTGATGAGTATCAATGGAAAGGCCATCCATACTCTTCTATCGGGACTGTATGAGACTATGTTGCCTGAAACCCTTCAGCCACACACGAGGATTGATATACATCTCCATGTGTGTAAGACTACATCTCCTTTCTGGGCAGTAGTAGATCTGATACTTGGACTGGACTTCCTAGAACAGTTTAAGAATATCACGTTGGATTACCAACAAAATGTTTGTCCGTTGAATGCGGTAGAACTGCCACTTCTTCTGTCAGCAGCTTAAATTGATCAGGTCGTACCCTGGTGAGAGAATACACCTTCACTATCAAGGGCCACTTACAGGTCTGGGTCTCAGTCATGATCAAGGACTCCGTTTATTTCTCGGCCACCCTCACAGGCTTCCTCCACTGCCTCATCACATGGCTCGATCAGAGATACCATGACCCCTTCCAGACAGGCCAGTCATCATTTAATGGCCAGGTAAGGGTTGAGTTGCCCTCGACCCCCACCTGGAAACTCTCCAGTTACACTAGAAAGGGGCTGGTTCCGTGAGCCTAGTGATTCAGATGCACCTGCTTCTTGTTGGAGGTGCCACCACTTTCCAATACAGAATTTGAATCACTAGGGGCTAATCAGAGCTTAGGAGAGTGATCGGATCATGTACTTACTGTACAGGTTCATCCCACTCCCTGACACAACCTGGAAACATCTGTTGGTTATGCTCTGGTGGGGTTACTCTGTCCCACCAGTTTGTGGATCATGAAGCGAACCAATATGCTGGAGTTGAGTTTTGGTGATACTGCACCTGATCCAGGTCATGTAGTATCAGCCTTCTATCCCACTGGAATGAGGACCCCTCATATCAGAGTTTTCCTGAACAATAGGGTGGAAGCCAAAGCTCCGATTGATACAGGAGCAGTTTTCTCGCTTTTGGATCACAAGCTGGTGGTCCAACTACCGGACTTGGTGCTCACAGAGACTAAGGCCTGCCCCATAGCAGCCAATGGGTCTCCAATTATACTGCTAGGCATTGCCTATGTCATGGTGACAGTGGCTGATGTCTCTGAATGGATTCAGGTCGAAATACAAGAGAATTGTTCAGCTGAACTAGTCTTGGGGATGAACTTCCTCACACGGTTCAATTGTGTCAGCTTGAACTGGGAGAAATCCTTTCTTCAATTCAAGGACCACAAGGTCCCGTGTGATGGCCTCATATACAATCCTCCTTCTGCACATGGTGCCGTTGCACCCATTGGATGATTAATCTCCAGGGACATCCCGCATAAACCTCTACACCACAAGGATGAGGACGCCCTTTTTTGAAGGACTGCCGTGTCACATGCTGACAAATTTTGCTCAATGTCATATGATTCACATCATGTTTTTACTTTATGTTTTTCGATACTTTCTATTCTGCAATTACTTACCTTTAATTTTGCTTTTCATTTATTATATTTTTACATGTATTTTCTGTGTGTACTTTTTGTGTTTCATTTGTGTTTCATTTTGTGCTTTCATTTCCATTACCTATTGTTATTTTTCTGTTGCGCACGTAGACTATGGTATGTAACCCATTAGTTAGAATTTTTGCAAAGATAAGCTCTATGAGCTTATGGCCATAATTGGAGAGTAACATGCACTTCTTATCAGTAAAAACTAGCCATGTTTCGCAATGTGAAACAACTAGCTTGGAGATTCTCTCTAAATGACGTTCATTTGTTCAGCATGGAGAGTGAAACTCACCCCAATGCTTAATGTATTCCAACTGGACAATGTCTATGTGACCATAGGCATCTTCTGCAGCAATTTCGGCTGTAAAAGTTAGCTTGGGTGTGGTTAGCTCTGCCCAAGGCATACTGTGGGTCTATGGGGGCCCTCTAAAAGGGCTTGTTTCATTAGTTTTGTAATCATTTTTGGGCCTAAATTGTTTCCCTTGCGTTTTAGCTTGCGTCTCTGCGTCCATCAACTAATTTACATATTACTGCATCGGCTGCCGATATCTTAATAAATTTGCATATTACTTGGTGCCCTCTACTGCGTTACCTTACCATATCCCGTGCCTAGGAGTTACCCGTGGCCCTTCGCTTAGGAATCACCCATCTCTCCCCTCATCTCACCGACCCGCATACACCCCATGATGAACCCAAATCAGATCGCCATCATCTGCTCCTGTCATCCCCCAGATCTGGGAACCCTTGATCCCATCCCCCCCCTGCCGAGTCGTAGTTGAGAAGAGGACTAGGTGAGTCTTGTCAGGGGTATTATTGTTGAGGATATATTTGTGGGAACCCTTCCCTAAACCAGTTTCCCCTTGAGAATCCCCTCAGTTAGAGTAGCCCTTGAACCTTTTGGGTTAGGGCCAAAAAGGGGATTTAGGTTTACAATCCAGTCCCCTACAGTAAGCCATTCCACGAATGGCATTTTCCTCCATTTTCATTGAATGGGACTAGGGATTGCCCCCCCCTGACCTTGCAGCATTGTTCATTACTCTGCAGCAGAACCCAAGGACAGTACCAAGGTACACTATAGGTTTTCCTGTAGTCAGTACCAGCTGGGTTAGGTTCCCAAACTGAATACCAAATGGAGCTGCCAAACAGGGTCACAGGGGGTTACAGCATGTCACTCACAGTGACATGGCCATATTTTTCTATAAATAGGGTATGGGTTTTTTCTATCAATGTGATTAACCACTAATTCGTTAATGTGACATGGCTCCAATTTCAGTTAATGTGACATGGCGAGACAGTCCTGCCAGCCTTGCCATGACACATGTTGGATAAATGCATTGCCATTGTAACCTTGGCCAAATACTGTTCGAAAAATATTGCTAGTCCGTGATTCAAACCTGGGTCTCTGGGACTATAGTGCAGTGTTCTTCCATTTGAACTACCAAGCCAGTGTTGGGAGAGTGTTATGAAGGGATGACGTATGGCCATGCGACAGGTGACACCATTATCAGCTGCTTTTATAAAAATTTGTTAATAAGTAATACATATGCATTCATTCTTGAAAAAATAAAAATTTTATTGAAATTTGTGGTGCTAAACTTCAAAATTAAGTAACGCCCTTGAATAAATGCTGCACCAAATGTACTATTGAAAAAATAAATGCTGGGGCGTTTATTCGATTAAATAAGGTAATAAGGCAACTCCAAGCATAACCGTGCATGCCGTGCTGTACATATGCAGTACTCCACATCCTTGTTCTCTGCATTACTTTCCTTGCGGTTATAGTGACCGGAAGTGCCAGGCATCATTTCAATCACCTCATTTCTTTCAAAATTGTGGTCATAGGTGATTGAAACAATAAAAAATCGTATGAGTTTTCTTTTATGTCATCAATTTGACACAAAGAATTTGTTCATGATAACGTCTTTGTAAAAACGTCGAGCTATATCCACTTTTGAAATGTATACGTATGAATCATTGCAAAAAATAAATAAATGAAATTAATAAAACAAAACGAAATAAAATAAGCAAATATAATGAAATAAAATAAGGAAATAAAATGAAATGAAATAATATAACAAAAAGTGGGTAAACGTAAAAAAAGAACAAATGCATACAACCTGAAAAAATTAAATAAAACCAATGAAAAGTGGCTCAAAGTAAGAAGAGTATAAAAGCGAATATGTCAATAGAGGAAAAGTAACAAAAAACATGCATGTCGATATGTTAATAATAAACAAACCACAATAAAAAGCTGTAATGTCGTGAAAACACATGCTATAGAGCCATAATGTGAGTGATCTGGCGATTCGTACCAAAATCTGTGACAACCAGCACCAGATCGAAATGGAGGACCAAATAGGCCATCCGCCAAAACTTCTACCGCACTCAATTTCCATTTTTCCATTATAAAGATCACTTTTTTGAAAATTCGATATTTTGAGAATCGGTTCTGGAGACTTTGCTGTTTTGAGAATCAGTTTTTGAGAATCATTGTATTGAGATCTTGCTGTTTTGAGAATCACTGTTTTGAGTCTCGCTATTTTGAGTTTTGCTGTAGTGTGTCTCGCTGAATAATGGTAAATTCTTCATTTGCGCTGTTTTTGCATTCCGAGACAGTAGAAAATGAATGAACCATACCATATGAGAATTTGCCATGAACTTTATTTTATGACGACAGATTTCATCTTGAGATATTATCAGAGGGTCAATTCCTCTGACCTTTGGCTCAATTATCATCTTTTTATATCAAAAAGTCTTTGTTATAAAAGTACTTCCAGTTTTCATTAAGTAAGTGTATATTTTAGCAAGGTTTGTGTTAACTACATTTTTGGTCAAAATCAATATTTTTGGTAGGCAAAGTTTTGTATAAATCGTGCAGAGTATTATTTGACATGTTTTTTCACTTGCCAGTCATTATTATCAGATCGTTTCGCCAGCATTGTTTTTTTGGTGACATCATGTTCATCTCTCCTTTTTATGCACATTTATCTAATTTTGCAATATTTCTGGAATATATCAATCAAGTTTAATTGGAACAGTTTCTTTTGCCTTTAATTTGTTTTCCAGGAATGATTTGAAAAAATAAAAGTGCAAAGCGAGTAACTTTGCACTTTTATTTTTTCAATGCCATACGGATGTGGAAATTTGAAAAGAAGACTACAGTCAGACAGACTCTTTGTTGAAATGTAGATGCTTTCGACTCTAACATGCAATATAAAATATGATCTTACATTCGAATTCGTGAGACAATTTAGTGAGAAGGCTGACACCCCACATTATAGCGGAACGCAATTCATTTGATGTTGGAATTATTTACCTATATAATTTTTTTCGGTAAATTATCCTGAATATAATATTTTCAAAGATTTTTATTTTGCAAAATCCAATCAATCCTAATCAATCAAATCTTGGTTAATAAGCAAAAAGGCTGCAAATTTAAAAAATTGCCCATTTCTTGTACCTCATAAATCAGATCTAAATAAACTTATCACATGCCGTGATAGTGTCACATTAACTGAAATTGGGAGCCAGTTCAAATTAAACAATGTGGTGATCAGTCACATTGATGGAAATCCCATGCCGTAACCCATATGTAATACGGCCATGACACTGTGGGTGACATGCTATGACCCCGTGGGGTGGCTCCATTAATGGCTTCAGTTCGGGAACCTAACCCAGCTGGTACTACCACAGGTAAACCTATGGTGTGCCTCGGCCTTGTCCTAGGTTTACGCTGTAGAATAATGGACAACACGGCTGGGTCAGGGGTGCCAATCCCCAGTCCTCACTCACCGGAATGAGGGACGGTGCCATTCGGAGAATGGCGTACTGTAGGGGACCCGATTCTTAACCTAAATCCCCTTATTGGCCCTGACCTTAAGGGTCTGAGGGCTTTCTTAACTGAGGGTACCTTGGAGGGAAACTAGCTTAGGGGAGACTCCCATAAATATACCCTCAACACTAATAACCCCTGAGAAGACTCACTAATCCTCTTCTTAACCTACTCGGTGCTGGGCGATGGGTTTGGGGGTCAAACTGTGGGTCCTACAGATGGCAACAAACGGGAACCAGAATCCGGGCGATTCGGCGTGGGGTAATGCGGCTGCTGATCGGCAGGCGGCGGTAATGAATGTTTCCTCGGTGAGGGTGACGGGGTTCTATGATTAACGGCAACGGGGACGGGTTCTTACGGTCGGGTTACTGTAGTGGTAATGTATAAGGAGGCCGGAGGCAGAAATATGCAAATTTTATTCGGCGAGCGGCGAACGCAGTTGACAATATAAAAAATATAATAAAAGTGGATGACGGCAAATGCGGACGCAAGGCTAAAAGACGAAACACCAGTTAGGCCCAATAATGAGTGACAAACTAACAAAACATGCCCTTTTAAAGGGCTCCATAAACTACAGTATGCCTTGGGCGGAGTTAACACTCCCCCAAGCTAACTTCTGCAGCGGAAATTGTTGCAGAAGATGCCTATGGTCACATAGACATTTTCCAGTTCACAACGTTAAGCATTGGGGCGAGTTTTCACTCTCCATGCTTAACATAGGAACGTCACTAGTGAGAATTTCAAACTAGTCGTTTCATGTTGCGAAACGTCGCTAGTTTTTACTGATAAGAGGTGCACATTGTGCTCTAATTACAGCGATGAGCTCAGAGAGCTTATCTCTAATGGAAATTCTTGACTAGCGGTCACATACTGTAGTCTAGGTGTATAACAAAATAATAATTCGAAATGGAAATAAAAATGTGCGCAAAAGAAGCAGAAATGAAACATGAAAGTACACACATAAATTGCATGTAAAAATTATAAAAACGAAACGCAAAATTGATGCAAATTACTGTAACACAAAACGTAACAAAAAACATGATGAAAAATTGTGATGTGAATCACGTGATGTTCGACGAAATCTGTCGGCACGTGACACGGCTGTCCTTCGAAAAAGGGCGTCCTCGTCCTTGTGCGCATATCGGTGAAAGTCAAACGTTCAGGTGATGGTGACAGCGGGTGGTTGATGGTCCAGTGGTTTTTTGGTGCCTTTTGGCTTGTGGAATTTTGTCAATGGTGCGTGGAGTTGCTGACGTGGATTGGAGATGTGTGGAGTTGATGACGTCAGTTGATCCCTTCAGTGAAGTTGCTTATTGTCGATTGTTTTGTGGAATCTGAAGCGAGACTAAAAGAAAAATTTTAGAGGCGACATATAGGCTATTGCACGGATGTGCCTGTGATATGAGGCAATACCCTAGTTCAGATGCATTGATTGCTGCTCTTTCTCTTCTTTACACTGCTATTCCAGCATGGAACAGGAGTGGGTATTCTGTGGGGGGCAAGGCGGTCCTTCAAAAAAGGATGACCCCGTCCGTAAGTAAAGAAGAGAAGAGCCTTTTAATTACGGGTCGGAGACCTCTGCATCAAGATGTGGGTCAATGAGATCTTGTGTAAAATCTCTGTTTGTTGATGGAATCAACAAAGGTGCCGTCTCGATGACCTGTGAAGTGGAAGGTATCTCCTCTTCTTCTGTAGGCTGAGCAGGTGACACGTCGCATCTAAGCTGATTGACATGCACAGTATCTTCTTGGTCAGTCTCAAGTGGAATGGTGACATTGGGATATGCCACATTCGTTACAAAGTAGGGCCCATCATAAATGGGCAGCAATTTAGGCGTTATACCACGTTTGCTTGTGGTGCGTAGTTTGAGCACCTGATCCTCAACCTTGTATGAGACATCTCGTGCCATGTGGTCGTACGACCTAGCATAAGCCGCCTGTGATCTCTTAATTCTGCTCTGGATTAAGGTCAAGGCATTTGTAAAATGCCGTTTGACCTCCATATCATAAGTAGAAACATCTATGATATGGGCCAGAGGGTTGAATGAGAGCGCTGCATCAACAGGTAGCATGGGTGTACGACCATACATGAGCTCAAAGGGCAAATACCCTGTGGACTCATTCATGCTAATGTTGACCGCGAACACAGAATACGGTAGGTTCAAAACCTACCGCGGGCTATATGCCTCGCGGTAGGTTTTGCACCAAAGTGTCCAGCAAGAATGTCGTTATGGTGAGCCTCAATAATGGTAGTAACCATTGATCAAGTGACAACAATCTTGTTGGAAACGCCTGTCCACTTCTGAAGGATGTTATCCAACAGGTGGTAGCCATTAACATCATTCTGATCACTGTAGGGTTTTAGTGACCTAAGAATGGAGGCTCTTTCCAGATCCTCAAATTGAGTTGCGAGAAGGCCATGGTGCTGCGCATCCTGTGATATCTCTGCATAAGACTCAGACCTCGCCAGGTGCTGCGCACCATTGGTGGTCCTTTGGGATGAGTTCGCCAGGCGCTGCGCACAATTGGAGATCATCATTACTTCTCCCTCAGGTCTGTATAGGGGAGTATTGTCGATACTCTCCCCGGCAAGGGAATTGGGATCAGGAAGGCGTGATAATGCGTCAGCATTACCATTAGACCGACCTTTTCACGGCCGAATTGTCAGTTTGAATTCAGCTAAGGCGAGGCCCCACCGAGCTATCCGGGATGAAGGGTTCGGTTTCTCTAACACAGCCTTAACAGCAGTGTGATCGGTCAGAACGACCACCTCTTGTTGAAAGAGGTAAGGCCGAAAGTGCTTAACGAAATGGACAACAGCGAGAGTCTCTAACTCTATAATAGTGTAGTTCTTCTCAGCTGCTGTTAACCCTCTACTGGTGTACACAACAGGATGGTCGTATCCATTTTCGTGTAACTGGCTCAGAACTGCTTCTATCCCGGGAATACTTGCATCAGCTTGAAGTATGAAGGATTTCATAAAGTCCCGATGGCGCAGGACAGGAGGGTTCAACAACAGCCTTCGGAGTTCGTTGAACTCCGATTGCTGAGGTTTTGACCACAGGAAGGTAACTTCCTTCCGTAAGAGCTTGGTCAGCGGCTCGCTGAGCCGAGCACAACCAGGGATGAAACGCCTATAATAAGACAGAAGACCAAGAAAAGACTTGATGTCTTTGGCATTTTGTGGAATGGGTAAATCCTGGATGGCAGCCAATTTGACTTTGTCCAGCTCGAGACCTTTCTGTGAGATACAGTACCTGAGATATTCTACCTCGGAGTGCAAAAACTTGCACTTGCTCATTCTGAGCTTCATTCCACCCTGACCGAGACGGGTAAACACATCCGTCAGGTGCTCGAGCATCTGGGTGTGAGAATTCCCGAACACCAAGATGTCATCGAGATAGTTCAGTGCAGTGCGCCATTGCAATCCTGTGAGAAGCAAATCCATGAGACGTTGAAACCTCCCAGGTGCATTGCAAAGACCAAAAGGCAGATAGTTGAACTCGTAAAGTCCAATAGGCCTATTAAAGGCCGTTTTCTCTTTGTCTGCCTCGGAAATAGGTATAGACCAGTAGGCATAAGCCTGATCAAGGGTAGTAAAGTATTTCATACCCTTGAGTGTGTCAAGGATATCATCAATCCGTGGGAGAGGATAAACATCCTTTTTCGTGACCTCATTAAGACCATGAAAGTCAACACACATCTGGTGTGATCCATTTTTATTGCGAACCAGGACGGTGTTAGTAGCCCAGGGTGAGGTACTAGGCCGAATAATGCCTTTCTCCTGGAGCGCTTTGACTTATTGTATGATGAGATCCTTTTCCTTGGGCACAGTGCAGTAAGGGAACCGGCGGACTGGGTGAGCATCACCCGTGCTGATCTCATGATGCACGAGGTCAGTGGAACCTGTGTCCTTTTCCTCAATAGCGTAGAGGTCAGTAAATGGGACCAGCAGATCGCGCAACACTGCTTTATCCTGTGAGGAGATATCTGAAGATATAACAGCATTGGCTTCAACCCACTTACAGTCAAGAATGGTATCAGACTTGACCCCCGATCCCTGTGAGGAATCAGTATGCATCTGCACATGACTGATAGTTGTGTGCGGGTAGAGAACCACTGAGTGTGTACTCGGGTTAACTACCTGTAGGGGTATGCGACCATTAGTCACAGTACTCAGAGTACCAGCAAAGTACACACTGCGTTGCTGTCCCAAAAGAGGCTTAGGAAAGAAAGCTACCTCGGGTACAGTAGCGTATAATGCAGGTACAGGTGCAGTAAATTGGGTCAATGAGCAAGGCTAAGGGACAATCAACTCCTGCAAGGGTAGTGCCCCACGAGTGGAAGGAGAATTGTGGATGTGGCCTTCACACTGAACCCAAAGTTCCTTGAACTGGTGAAAGGATTTCTCCCAGTTCAAGCTGACGCAATTGAACCGTCCGAGGAAGTTCGTCCCCAAGACTAGTTCAGCTGAACAATTCTCTTGAACTTGGACCTGAATCCGTTCAGAGACATCAGCCACTGTCACTGTGACATAGGCAGCACCTAGCAGTAGGATCGGAGACCCATTGGCTGCTATGGGGCGAGCCCTAGTCTCTGTGAGCACCAAGTCGGGTAACTGAACCGCCAACTTGTGATCCAGGAGCCAGAAAACTGCTCCTGTATCAATTAGAGCTTTGGCTTCTACCCAATTGTTCAGTAGAACCTTGATATGAGGGGTCCTCATCTCAGTAGGGTAGAAAGCTGACACTACATGACCTGGGTCAGGCACAGAGTCATCAAAGCTTGACTCTGGGGCATCAGTTCACCTCGGTATTGGCAAACCAGTGTGTCAGAGTAATCCGACCAGAGCATAACCAACCGAGGCTTCCAGATTGGTCCGAGGAGTGGGATGAACCTGAACAGTAAGTACATGATCCGATCTCTCTCCTGAGCTCTGAGTAGCTCCCAGTGATTCGACCTCAACATCAGAGAGTGGTGGCACTTCTAGTACAGGGGATGCAGGCGCATCAGAATCACTAGGCTCGCAAAAATGGCCTTCCTTTAGTGTAACTGGAGAATTTCCAGGCAGTGGTCGAGGACAATTTTGTCCTGACCTGGCCATAAAATGACCACTAGCCCATCTAGAAGAGGTTCTACTTCCTCTGGTTGACCCACGGGATGAGGCAACTGAGGAAGCTCACGAGGGTGGCTGAGAGATGGACAAAGTCCTTGATCTTGATCGAGACCCGGACCTGTGGGAGGCCCTTGATAGTGAATGCCTATTCTCCCACCAGGGTTCAACCTGATCAATCTCAGCCGCTGTCAAAAGAAGTGGCAGTTCTACAGCATTCAATCGGCAGACTTGTTGTTGGTAATTAAACATCATATTCTGGAATTGTTCTAGAAAGTCTAATCCTAGAATCAGATCGACTGGTGCCCAGAAAGGAGACGTGGTCTTACACACATGGAGATGTATATCCACTCTAGTGTGTGGCTGACGGGTTCCGGGCAACATGATCTCATATGGTCCCGATAAGAGAGTATGGACCACTTTCCCATTGATACTCATCAATGGGTTAAAGTCATGATGTTACTGGAAAGCCATCGCCGCCT
Organism: Romanomermis culicivorax; assembly: GCA_963922205.1. Classification (NCBI taxonomy): domain Eukaryota; kingdom Metazoa; phylum Nematoda; class Enoplea; order Mermithida; family Mermithidae; genus Romanomermis; species Romanomermis culicivorax. Next base: position 630,335 of record CAWUHX010000191.1, read on the forward strand.
TCGGACTTTCTTTAATCAAGGCTTTGTGAAGGCATTGACTAATGATGGTCCATAGGCAACCAGTGTCAAGGAAAGCAGGAGTTTCCTTGTGGTCAACCAGTACGACAACGCAGGGAGTGATGCTGTCTAACTGAGTTGGCCCATCCTTCTGCACATAGTGAAAACCTACCCAAGGCTGAACTTTATGGAGGAGGTTCAGCGGAGAGTATTGGCTAACAAACCAAACCTGTCTTCTCCACAGGCGATAACTGAGGTAATAGGAGATCCCAACGTAGATGAGAAATCCTGTACCAGCCAGCACTGCCAGCGTAACTAGTGTGTTAAAGATCAACTGCACTGGTCCGCTCAAAAGAGACTGTAGGCCCTGTATGAAGTTGTGCTGCTGACCAGTAATCACGTGGTTTGCTGCCAGACCAACACCTTCCAGTGAGGATTTGATGTCAGTCCCTACCCCTGCAACCACTTGATAGATAGTATCTGGTTGGAGGGATAGACCAGCAGTATAATTTACCAACCGGTTTAAGACTGCTTCAATTTGCTCAGTCTTGTAAATGTATTGTTTAAAGAAAGCAAAACTTGAAGGGGTCATTGCCAACTGATCGTGAAAGAGCGCAGGAGCATCAAACTGAGTGATGTTGAAGGGCTGTTTCCAGAACAGTTCAAGCGGAATGTGGCTCACATGGACCATGCCAGACTCGGTAAACCAGCCCGAGCGATTTCGGAAAATCCCCATAAAGTGGTGGTCACACGGCACTTTTGGGCTGAATTTAGTGAGGTCTGGGCCATCGGGGGTGGCAAAATAAATGGTACCGCCAACCTGTACGGGTGGATACTTGTAATAGTAGTCCCCCACTCTGTACGAATGGTAGACATAAGTGGTGTTGACCTTTTGACACGGCCATATCGTCAGTGCTTCACTGGTAAATTCCGCCATCAGATCATTCCATTGAAGGAATGCCCCAGCTCCTAGTGTAGGATCAAAATGAAGCAACTGCCAACTCAGATCAAGGTAGCGTTGAGCATGAGAACACAATTCAAGCCACATGAACGGAAAATTGTTAATTTCTGATTCTTTGATCTGCTGAGCCAGGTAGTTCAGTTTGGCATTGACTGGGTCAGGGACGGAGTCCTTCGCCAATCCGAACAACCTCTGGGTCAAATTATATCTTCCGTGGATGCGTAGAAGAAGACCCTGATCTGTTGGCACTGTGTTCAACTGGAGGTCAGGACACAACCGAAACACGCGAGAGTTCCCTGGGATCTTCAGGACAACCTGCAAATCATCGATGATGATATGCTTCCCTCATACAGATGCAGTGTAATTACCCTGAGGTCGATAATGACACTGTGCTGTAAAATTTGTGGCAGGCCAAACAATTACCCCGTAAAGAGTAGTGCATTGACCTGCAGTGGGACTGCATCCACCCACATCTCTTATGGTACATAGAGCTGTAGTGCCATCCCACGAAGCGACCTGTCCCTTCTCCATGAAGAGGTTAGTCACTGTCTTGTAGACATCATTGCAGCACCATGAATACATCACCTACAGTGTTTGGTTAGGGCTATGAAAGCCAGGACGTATCTCCACAAGTTTTTGTAAACCAAACACCTTCGTGGGATGCGTCAGTGTACACGCCTCAGGCGCTAGATGCTGAGTGGTAATGGCATCTGCAGTAATGCCCCTAGATCCGAAAAAACCAGTGTTCGTACATACCTTACGGTTTCGCAAAGTACATTTCCATGCTAAAATAGTGATTGGATCAGAAATAGGTACATATACTGTAACATTCTTGCGTCATGGACTCCACGAAGATTTTGGTGATTTGCATTCAACTTTTTGAGGCAACTCAAGTGGATGACCGCTTCTTGAAAGACCACAAAATTGGTATTGAGTAGCATGTGTTGTGGAGCTCATTCCTAAGAACAGTAGTGTCACAAAGGCCCAATTTATTACAAATAAAATATTTACAAACGGTGCTCATAAATATACACCAAAATGTACAGTTTTCACCCAGTGGGCGGCTTCATTCTTCGACGTCATCGCCATCGGATGATACGGGGTCCTCTCCGGGGAAGTCCATGACCAAGCCTCTGCATGGGTGGACTTCGCGAAGAACGCCAATCTTCGAGGACTGCGGGATGGTTGCCATCGGGAATGGCCATGCCTTAGTGATGTTGACGGCGTTGTTAATGGCGCACAATGGTTCTCCAATAGCGTTGGCGACCAGTTGCTGTTGAGCAATCGCTGCCAGTGTTTGGGCCCCTGTCCTCCTTGTTGTGACGTGGCAACAACTGCTGTGGGCCTCACGTTGCGACTGGCTTCCTCCACAGCGCGGCGGACGGCGTCCACTGCCGGCAACGATGGTTCACCGTCCAACAGGATCTTGTCCACCGGGGTGGCGCGAATTGTTCCGTCGGCGATAAATTCGAGCGCCCGTCGAGCGACGTCTGGTCCCAGTGTCCGCAACGCTGCTGGCGCTGAAAGCACCACGTCGGCAGCGGTAAGCGCCTCAACCTCGAACGGCTCGTTGAGTAGCACCCATGGGAGGTGCGGATATTTCTTGGCAAATCCGTTGACCACATGGCCTGCATCGCGTCAGTGACGGATGAGGAATCTGTAAACAAGAAATCATTAAAGCCGGTGACTTATAAGGATATCTGATTTTCAGACCTGGAATGTCAGAAAAAGAAGGTAGTTTACCTATCAGATTCATCGATTCCAATTGACCGACAACCTGCAACACGGAGTCTGTAGGAATTCCGAGCGGCGGCCCTTGGTTGATAACACATGCCGGGGGTGCTGGTGTTCCTTCTGTCGGTCGATACGACACGATTACGCTGACTTCGCCAGTCGTTTTCGGTGTCGCTGATGGGTTTACGTTGACCGGCGTCGCGTATTTCGGTGGCGGCAGTGGAAAGGCTGACGACGGAGTCGATGCCGAAACCACTGCGGCAGCTGAAAATCCAATACTGATTACACAGACAGGATAACACAGTTATGAGTGATCGGCCAGATGTTCAGCCAGAACTTCATCATCCAGATCAAACAGATTTGGGTGAGGAAGACCGTCGGTAGCCCCTACAGCATTATTTTGCCATGGGGGTAACCGATATTGGTTCTCTGTCTCGTGAGGAGTTGGATTAGCTTAACGCAGAAAAATTCCACTTGCCCCCTGAGGAGAGTAACCAGAATTACCAAAGTTAGTCTCACCAGGCAATGTCGAAATCCAATTTGGGCAGGCCGAAGCCCTATGCACTCGTAACTTTCCCCAATGCGGGCAGGGTCTGTGGCATCTGTCGGTTGGGTGCACCCTCCTTCGACAAAAATAGCAACAGCTGGCGCCGGTGGCAGTGGCGGTGCTAGGGCCAGTGCTATCAGGATGTTTGGCCCGGCAATTAGGGTCATTGTGGGTGCAGCGTCTATGGTAGGAGCACATCTGTAAATGTGCCCCTGATGAGCGATCACCGGCGGTTTGGACACCCGTCGATGGCGTCATTGACGGCATCAAATTTCTGGAAGGCAGCGCTGATTGCTGAGCCGTAAGTTGGGCAACGTGAGCCATAAGCCGGGCCATCTCCGATTGTAAACATCGAATTTTGTCGGATGGCGTTACTGAGGGACGTTGAGTGGTGCCCCTTTGATTAGACATTGACCTGACGTTGTCGGCGGTCCTTTGTTCTGAAGAGAAAACAGCATTAGATGGGGCAGTATACCTAATCTCATCCCGAAAAATTTGCGATTCCGCGTAACAGGCTGCTTTGAGAGTCTCTTCAAGAGTTGTGAACTCTCTGAACTTAATACTATCTCTAAGGACTGGTTTCAACCCTTGCAGAAAGATAGGTTTTACAATTGAATCCCTAACGTCAGTCGCGAGATCCGGATAAGCCACCCTGGACAGTCTCTTAAGGTGCTCAAGATGAACTATCGCAGACTCAGTCGGCTTCTGCAGGCGATCCTGGATCAACTGCTGATGCAGATCTGAGTCACGCCCTACTGGAAAGTCTTCCCTCAGAAAAGCTGTGAACTCTTCATAGCAGGTAAGCTGCAGAGTACCACTGCTAAAGTCCCGGTAGGATGCGAGAGCAGGACCTGTTAGGCAAGACTCCAGAAACGCAATTTTATATGCATGATCGGTTTCTGTTACTCCTTGAAGTGTAAAGAAATGGGTCAAGTGAGATATAAAATCCGTTATGGACTCACCAAAAGCACCTGAAAAGGCAGGAGGGGCCATGAAGCTGGACACAGGAGGGTGCCTTCTGCCATTCATAGCCTCCAGCTTTTGGTTGAGCGGTCCAAGGGCATTCTCAAATGCAGCTTGGACCTTATTCTCAATCTGTGAAGGTAAATTAATTTCTGACTTCATAGATGAGAATTCGTCTTCCTGTAAAGTATCTAAGACTGATGATCGTGCCTGTGAAGTTATTCGATCAAACTGAATAGAGAGGGGCTCACTTGTCTGCTTAAGCTTAGTACTAAGGCGACAGGAATGTCCAGGTGTCTCTATTTTGTGAAAGTGAAGTAAGTGTTACTTTTGTAGTCCCGTGGCGAAGAAGCGCGGGAATTGCGAGATTGTTTGCGCGATGGCGTGTTGAGGCTGTAACACTTGTTGTTTACAATATCTAGCGACCACTCAACAATAGGGCTAGAAAAGAACAAGGTTTTAGCTCTCAGAACAGCCAGAAAGAAAGATAGGTTGACTCAGAAGGGAATTTATCTGGTCACCTATGTAGTCAAAGAGGGGATGACCTGAGTGTAAAGAGAGGGAAAGTTATACCCAAACTTTAGAAATTAATGGGGCTAGACCTAGTTATTTTAACCGAAAGTAAATAAATTTGAATGAAATGGTGGAACTCCAACCATAAAATTAAAGGAATCGACATGAGGACATACGGATAAACCGGCTCAAAAGGGAATTTTATTTGGAGGTTAAGTCCATTGTGCTATTTTACAAACTTTGAATATGGGAGGGCTCGTAACGGACAAAGTCCTACTCACCAGGAGTAGCACATGGAGTAGCTCAAGAATTAATAAGTAAAGGGGGACAACTTAAAGTAAACTTAATGGGTGTAAATAGATAGGGACAAAATTAGTTTACAAACCAGATTATGCAAAGGGGATGCGCTATTACGCAATCAGCCTCACTCACTAGGAGCGATTGCGAACTCTGAAAGGTGTGATGACTAGACAGGAGGAAGGACGTCATTCGCATCTATGCTACAACCGTGCCCAAAACAGGGATGCGCGTCTTGAACAGAACGGGAACTCTCCAGGAGTATTATATACAGCTGGGGGCCGGGTTTCCAATCACTGAGATAAAGTGAGGATCACAGGTCACTAGTTGGAGATAAAGAGCACCAGGTACCGAGGTGCTATTCTGACACACTCAGTCAGTAAAAGGGCATGGGGGTCCTTGGCCCAGCTGTGCCAAAATGGAGGTAGGGAAATGCAGGCTTCCTCCTATGAATCGAGGCTAGGCTCAACGCATCTTGAGATCAGGGGTACAGTCTGTCTCGAATAAATGAGTGTAAAGTGAGGGGCTAAGGTGGACTTAGTTGTAACGTGTTTAGGCGGGCTCGAACACCTTTGCTTAGGCGGACTAGCGGCATATCATGCTAAGGGACAAACCAACGGAGGCGGACTCAGGATTAAGGGCGACTCTAGTGCGGACATTATTAGGCCAGCTAACGAAGGTGTTTGAGTGTAAAGAAATGATTACAGGGGGGCCTTTTACACTCTAGGCCCAACCAGTGGCTGTGCCCTAATTCCTGAGGAATTATTCTGGTGGGGACACTAAAGAAGATCATAGATGAGAAAGAAATGCGAGAATTTAGATAAGAAATTTACAAGAAGGTTGTCAACCCTTGCGGTTGTTAGACACAGGCAGTACTGACTGCAAATGCCTGACTGTTGTGTATGTTGAACAACCAACCCAGCTGAGGCTGAGTGTAAACCCGTTCGAACCTACAGTTAAAGCTTTAGAAGAAAGTCACGTGCTGATCCATCAGTGCCGCTACCCTGGTGGACAACCTGATCAGTATCACGGACCGAGTGCATCTCAGGTTGCATGAGCATGTATACTGATGTTTCCCAGGCACCAGTGACACACAGACACAACCCTTAGACAAGAGCCGTAGGAGGGGAAAGTAATATTACAATCATCACCTAAGACTCAAGTGGCATCTTGGAAACCCACAGTAACCCGGTGCTGACGTCAAATGATGTGATATACACCACCACACACTCGGTGCTGACCTCAGGTGACTGGGGTGTAAGTGCCATAATCTCATATTGCAGTATGTACGCCAAAAAGTAAGAGCCTACAGCTACAGACTCTTTAGGGCAATACGGGGCATCGCCATTGCTGATGCCAGAATAAGACTGGAAAGTCTTAATTCCGATACTGGAATAGAGATTTATCATTGTGGACATCAGTAGATAGGGCCCTAGGCCAGCAACCTTGCTACGACAATGGGGAGCATCGCCGTTGCTGACGTCAAAAGGTAACAGCTGAGTCTCAGTTATCCTACAACAATGATATGAGATGCAGTTGTTGCAGACGCCAGATGTGCGGTTTGTAAGGTTTCACATCTACGAACAACAATATGGTGCATTGTTGTTGCTGACATCAAGGACTGAAGCCGGAATAACCAACCAGTCCTAGTGCAACAACACGAGCCTCTGCTGTTGCAGATGTCAGAGAGACAGTGCCATACGGTCACCATCCCGCAATAACAACCCGTTAAGTTGCCATTGCTGACGTCAAAGGTAGAGCCGGAGGGCCACCCACCCCTTAAAGCAACAGCAAGGGATGCAGCTGTTGCAGATGCAGGGGGAGGACACAAAGAACCATCAACCCCTTAAATGGCCACATCCTATGTGGCCATTGCTGACGTCAGAGGCATGACCCCGCTAGTCACACCTCAGTCAACAGCAGCAGGTGAGGTAGTTGCGGACGTCAGAGGTAGGGTCGCCAAGACACACCACCTCATAACAACAACCCAATAAGTAGTTCTTGCTGACGTCAGTGGTCAAGACCGATAAGATCATCACCACGTGCAACCACCTAGAGAGAGAGAGGAAGGAGAAGACCGTACAGTAGTGGAAAAAATAATAAAAATGACCTACTGAACGGTTGCCAACTATGACGTATGTGTGACCAGTAAAATAGAAAGTTTTGTTTGTTTTTTTTGATAAATTTGAATAGAAGTGAAAGAGAATGTTTTTATTTGTTGTTGGTTTTTGGTAGGAAAAAGGATTAATTTTAATTTGTTTGTTTAGAAAAAGAGAGGAAATTAGTTTTTATTTGAGTTTGTTTTTGAGATAAGAAAATCTATTGGGTGAAAAGTTATTATAATTGGGTCACATATTACGCATAGAAGACTGAGGAAATAAAAAGTAAAGTAAATAAAATAAAGTTTGAGGCTCAAGAGATAAGCGATGTGATCTGCTAAGTACGGTGTTATATGTGTCAACAGTAAAATTTTTGCTTGTTTGGCTAGAAAATGAGCAACTTGGCTAGTGCTCAGTGAAGATAAGAAAAATTTTGAAAAAGTGTGTTGACACACATACGGGACACAGATAACGAATCACGACCACACTTGACGTCCAGAATCAAGAGTGGAGGGTGTACTGTACATCGTGATCGGAGATCCCGAAACCCTCAAGGGCTGTGAAAACCTCATGGGCTGTGATACTCAAGTACCCGTACCCAGGTATACTGTAGTTAGAGTACGTGCAAATCGCAGTCGTACTGTAACCAAACAGGCCATACGGCGCTACAGTAACCTATCCAATCACATGCAGTGGATGGAGCCCAAATAATGGAAAAATGGAAAAACAAAGAAAAATGAAGCTCAGAGGAGGTTTACGGCAGAATACTCGATTGACTCAACTCTGGGAATTGATGACTCTTGGGGAATAACCCTGGGGAAAATCTGACACCAGGGAGATATATTAAAGCTAACTGGAGTTACTATACTCATAACGCATTAATTTACAGGCAAGAATCATTAATTTAAACACACATGGGGCAAATCCTGACCTACAGTAATTGAACTCTACTCACATGCGGTGCTATCTGAGTTGGCGTTAACCTCGAACATAAGGGCCTATTCCGACCTAAGGGGTAGTGTACCTACTTACGGGGCATAGCCGCTTACATGAGGGCATAAGTTTTCATCCTAAGGGTCTGTAATCCCACTTTGAATGCGAATCACAGACCTGAGAGAGGTTTCCCCACTCAAGTGGTGATTCTCATGATCTGACGGAGGTTTCCCCACTCAAACCAAAATTTTACCTAATTGACAGAGGTATCTCACTCAAAAGGGTAAAAGGTTCATTCCTAAGGACTGTGAAGTCAGACTTAAAGGTCGATTTTCCAGCCTCGCCACGTCACATTAACTGAAATTGGGAGCCATGTCACATTAAACAGAATGGTGATCAGTCACATTGATGGAAAACCCATACCGTATCCCATAGGTAATACAGCCATGACACTATAGGTGACATGCTGTGACCCCGTGGGGTGGCTCCATTAATGGCTTCAGTTCGGAAACCTAACCCAGCTGGTACTACCACAGGTAAACCTATGGTGTACCTCAGCCTTGTCCTAGGTTTACGCTGTAGAATAATGGACAACGCAGCCGGGTCAGGGGTGCCAATCCCTAGTCCTCACTCACCGGAATGAGGGACGGTGCCATTCAGAGAATAGTGTACTGTAGGGGACCCGATTCTTAACCTAAATTCCCTTATTGGCCCTGACCTTAAGGGTCTGAGGGCTTTCTTAACTGAGGGTACCTCCGAGGGAAACTAGCTTAGGGGAGACTTCCACAAATATACCCTCAACACTAATAACCCCTGAGAAGACTCACTAATCCTCTTCTTAACCTACTCGGCGCTGGGCGACGGGTTCGGGGGTCAAACTGTGGGTCCTACGGACGGCAATGAACGGGAACGGGAATCCGGGCGATTCGGTGTGGGGTAATGCGGCTGCTGATCGGCAGGCGGCAGTAATGAACATTTCCTTGGCGAGGGCGACGGGGTTCTATGATTAACCGCAACGGGGACGGGTTCTTACGGTCGGGTTACTGTAGTGGTAACGTATAAGGAGGCTGGAGGCAGAAATATGCAAATTTTATTCGGCGAGCGGCGAACGCAGTTGACAATATAAAAAATATAATAAAAGTCGAGGACGGCAAACGCGGATGCAAGGCTAAAAGACGAAACACCAGTTAGGCCCAATAATGAGTGACAAACTAACAAAACATGCCCTTTTAAAGGGCTCCATAAACTACAGTATGCCTTGGGCGGAGTTAACACTCCCCCAAGCTAACTTTTGCAGCGGAAATTGTTGCAGAAGATGCCTATGGTCACATAGACATTTTCCAGTTCACAACGTTAAGCATTGGGGCGAGTTTTCACTCTCCATGCTTAACATAGGAACGTCACTAGTGAGAATTTCAAACTAGTCGTTTCACTTTGCGAAACGTCGCTAGTTTTTACTGATAAGAGGTGCACGTTGTGCTCCAATTACAGCGATGAGCTCAGAGAGCTCATCTCTAATGGAAATTCTTGACTAGCAGGCACATACCGTAGTCTAGGTGTATAACAAAATAATAATTCAAAATGGAAATAAAAATGTGCGCAAAAGAAGCAGAAATGAAACATGAAAGTACACACATAAATTGCATGTAAAAATTATAGAAACGAAACACAAAATTGATGCAAATTACTGTAACACAAAACGTAACGAAAAACATGATGAAAAATTGTGATGTGAATCACGTGACGTTCGACGAAATCCGTCGGCACGTGACAATAGAATAATTAATGAATTGGTTCGTTTGATCTTGTGATTCCTTCTCAAAATTCTTTTGTGTTACTGCGATCAAAGGCACGCAAACTTATAAATTTGTTAGGAATGGGCCTGAAGGATGATGATCAAGTATAATCACTTTTAGCTTCGCAGCTCATTCAAACTGAAGGTTGGAGATCGTTGAATGAAAACAGTTTATGTCAAAAAATATTAAATATCTATATTAGGAAGATTGGCATATGGCAGGTCATAATTTACGTAACTGTGACAAGTTTCCCCCAGTGTCAAAATACTCTACAATGCACAACGAGTATACTAACAGGATGTTCCAGAAAAACTCCTGTCGTAAACGATATTTATCTATTCAGCAGTCTCCCATGAAGGCTAATTACTATAGGGATTCTAATCGTTAGAAAAGCATGCACGAGTAAGGGTACGTTGAGTTAGCAAACTAATGTTTCTAGATTTGCCAAAGTGACAAATAAAATGAATTTATTGACTTTGACAATTGAATAATTTCCGAGCATAAGCTAGGAAACTGCTTCAATACCGATTAGTTTTGTCGATTTCTAAGGAATTGTTTTCCAAGTTGTTGTAACTTCACGCCTGCACTGTCGTCGTTTGTTCGTGGGTTGTTTCCTAAATTGTGATGGAAACTTCCTATGGAATAATTATGTGTAGATTGAGATCAGTATCAAAGAAAAAGGGAAGCCCAAACTATCTGAAGGAAATCAACCACCATTAACACCATTAAAAATCGAGGTACAGCTTTTTAAGTGAATCATATTCCTGAATAGATATCAAACAGAGGTTTAGACGCCCTCATAACCTCCAAACCTTCTCCCAAACCGACTCATCAGTGTATCTCAAACTTGATAAGTATCCAAAGGCTTTAAGGTTAAAGCGAACCCAAAATTAAAAATGGAGTCTGACGGACACATCCCAGAACCGAATATAGCTTAAAACAAGCCACTCAATTAACATTTTCGGAAAAAGTCACGAAACAGCGCCAAAAAATCGTGCCAGACCTGGTATCCATTCAAAAGGAGAAAAGTTAAACTTTTTATATGTTGGATTAAGGTATGGGTGCGCAGTTTCAATGCTATCTGTTAAAGCCAATCGTAACCATGCTGAGATGGTAACTATTCACAATGACCTTCGTAACAAAATGATTGAAGAGCTAAGATTGAAGAGCCCATATTGTTCCAAATATCCAACTCAAAAAATTTAAATGATTGAAAGAAATAGAAAATTGGCTCCTCTACACCACTTCGCAAGGGACATGTGTCCTTTTGTCCTCTTCTGGCCCTGGTCATGAAAGCTGCCGAAGAAAAATGCTGAAGAGCTCTCAAAAATAACTGCCATTGGAGAATACGAATTGCAATCTTTGGTGCAAGATTCGGCTGTAATCTGTAATTTATCTGCTCAGCAGGGTCTGAGATCATTCGGCTGTAATCTGTAATTTATCTGCTCAGCAGGGTCTGAGATCATTGGGCACAACCTTACTTTGTGAATATTTGCCCGGCGTTGACCATCTTCCCGCTCGTGGTAGAAGATTCGTCACCAGTGAGGCAAGTGCCTTAAATAAAATTGATCTCGAGTCATAATTTCTCACTGGAACAACTTGGTGATTTTCTTTCCAGAGCGTGCACTATGCAGACGAGAGAACAGTTTCCTTTAGAAACTCTTAAATCAATGCGTTCGATGGCATGAAGAGAGCTGAATAATGTTACACTATTTGATTTTCCCAGTAGACCTTATTTACATTAAAATTTGCATATATGTTCCTAATAATATGCTCACAAATATTGGGACATGTGATGTAGCGGAAACTCGTGATAACCTGGAATAATACATAATATTTTCCAGTTTTATTTAGGAGGAATTCAAAAAAATAGACCATAATCTTCTCATCTTCTCGAAAAGTCGCCACAAGTGTAGTCTATTAAGGAGCTTCGAAAAAAAGATCCTCATGCAAATAATAGAAAGCCTTTTCCGCAGACTGACTGATGTGGCTAAGACTATACCTTGAAAAAATAAAATATTGGCTTACGATGCATGATCATCACATTCTCATGGATTTGTTTGAATTTTTTGCACGTCGAGGCTCATTTGAACATGAATAGACTACAGGAATTTTGCTGCAGGTATTAAGTTCCTACTTGCAACATGATGCACTTACTGCTGCCAGGTTGGCACATGTAATGTATGCATTCCGGCGTCCAAAGATTTGTTTGCTCAACGAGTGCCGGACTCTTCTCGTAACAACATGTTAAAGTACTGGGCCTCATGAAAGCGGTGTCATTTATTGGTGACTCTTCGAATGCAAATGAATTCCCTACAGCGTTTAGAGAAAAAAGGGTTTCTTTAGTGACGTAAAACATCACAGAACATCCACTCATCGTCTCTGGTCGGCTGACGAAAAGAAAAAAGTCACCGTTCGAACATCCCTCCTTTTCTATTGCCATTGTGCTATTTTCCACGAAATTGGGCACATAAATTATTTTGCAATCTTTGTTCAGGATCAAAAACGGCATGCCGATGCTCAACCATACGGGCCTGACATGAGCGATAAATTTGAAGTGAAACTTTTTTGATGACGTGCATGGGTTGTCCCCACCGGGACCTCTCATCGTAAAATTGCGGCCATTAGGGGACGTACATTTGGCTTCATAGAGTGTGTTCTCACATATGTCATTGATGCAGACTAAAAAAAAATTCAATGGAACATTTAAGTGACTGAAGCGAGCCATAAAAACAGATTTGATAGCTGGATTTTCTGGAGTTTATTAGAAATAATCATAAATTATGGCGAAAAGATTTATGTAGGGGTTAAACAATTTCTCTCGCAATGGTAGCAGATCCTCATTCGGTCAAAAATGAATGCATCGGCCTATGTCTATCTTGAACGTTTGGAAATTCGACACCTTTCTGAGCCCGTAAAGACATACTTGATAAGTCCTTATCCGCTCATCCGATTTTTTCTGTCGTTTTATGAGATTGTAATACCGTCAGTGCAGATACAACTTAGGGGCCAACTATACTTCGCCGTACGGCGCTGTACGGTGCCGTACGGTACCACATTCAGCTGCTATACTTCGCCGCACGCGCCGTACAGTACAGCACCGTGCGGTGCCGTACGGCGCCTGATGAGTGGCTGCTATACTTCCTGCCGTACGGTGACAAACGATAATAAGTAAATGAAAATGATAAGTAGCTGCTATGCTTATGTGCCGTATGGTACTGTACGGCGCCATACGGCACTGTGCTGCGCCGTACGGTGAAGTATATGTGGCCCCTTACTGTATTGTGCAAAAAGTCACCTAGTGCATGCCCAATACTTTAATATCCTCAGTTGGTTGCAATATCTTCCTAACAGAAAGCCAAGACGTCACGAAACATGTTTTTGTACGTCAAGACAAAAGGTCAGATAATGTGAAATATTCACCATTATTCCAAATAAACGAATCAAAAACGTGATACTTGATTCGAAGTATAATACAAAGTAACAGAACGTCTCGCAAGCACACATCGGCAGGGAAGAAAATGTGGGTAATTTCTACTTAATTACAGCCAAACGTTAATCGGCAACGACTCCGTGAAAGTAAATTATTTTGAGTGATGCTTTTGGATAGATCTCAGAGTAATTTATTGATTGACAACAAATTTGTTGCCTCTTGCCTGAGGTCATTCACTTTCTGGCTGGAGTGAAACCCCGAAAATCCCCACATCGATGTATGCTCGCATGTCTCCTCGGAATGAGTGAGTTTCGTCTGAAAATCCACAGAATCTTCAGATTCCATAAGATCATTATCATAAAAAGAGAATTTCGACTTTCAAAATCGCATTAGAATGTCAGTGCACGATTGTCTGCTTTGGAACAGAAGTATGCATTTCCAGTAGCTAATAATTGAGTTACTTGGCTCTCTGACGGCGATTTTTGCGAAAATAACCACTACAAATAAATACCTTCCAACCATTGTTTGTATTCGAAATTGATTTCTTAAATTCCAGGGTCCAGCAGTGATACCAGATGTTTTTATTTACGGCTTCAGTTGCTTTCAAAGCCGAAACTGCGAGATGAAAGCACAAAATTTTATGATGGGACTCCGTCATAAAATTCTTTTATGAGACTCGAAAAATGGATTCCATGGATCTCTAATGTTATACAAGATCTTCAGTTGATATATTATACTCCAACTATGATCTAAATTCTGATCGGAATTCTAATTACGGGCTATATCATCAAAAGCTAAAAAATTGCATATAATTTTGTGGTTTGTGCACGCCTATAAATTTTGTTAGATTATTTGAAGAAGAATTGGAAGCTGTTTTTCAACAATAATTGCATGACTGCTTAACATATGGCTTGACTAGTGAACATATGACTATCTGCTCAAGAGATTTGAAGCTCCAGTTGATAAGGAAATGCTTTAGGATAGAATCTTAATCGTGGCCATGCTGTGATGAAGATCTTCTCATCATTGAAAATTATCATCATATTAAAGAGCAGCAGTAGTAAAACCGGCCTGTATAGGTCATATGGTAAGGCATGCAGGTTTGGTAGTTACCATATTACAGTAATATTTGGATAATGGTAATAGTAGAGTTAGGGTAATAGTCATGTTACTCTAGGTGGAAAAGGAAAATTGATGTCCAACAAAAAATGGAAGAAGGAAAACTGAAGTGAACAAAAAAAATAAAAAAGAAAAAAGATATAAAAAACGATCCTCCATGGGCAGAGGAAGTCTCTCAAAAATTTGTGCCTCAGACCCCCTTTTGACAAAAGGGCGCCACCTGCAGGTGTAAATATGGTCAGAGGTCCCATTCCTGAATGATCGTTCCAGTCAGAAATTGTCAGATTGGTCAGATTGGTCTGTTCTATAAGTAAAATCTCGAAAAAGACTATAGGTGATGAAACGTTATTCCTATGGGTGCATGCGTATAAAGTTGATTGCCCATGGAAAAATGACCAAAAAGATCTTTTATAGAAAAAATGACCAGAATGAGCCTGGTATAGAAAACATGTAGAAAATTTGGAGATCTTTGAGAGTTCAAAAAAATCTTTACGTAACAGAAGGAAAAACTTTTAACTCAATGTATCAATTTTGTTTTATTGTGAAATAATTATATAGTCCAACCATAAGGAAATGTACAAAAATTACTTTTCAAAATACGTTTATCATATATGACCCTAAATTTGTTCAAAGTTTTATAGGTAACAACTTTACAATTTTGCTGGCGCTCAATGTGAAGACTGTGCACATTTACTTCTTCTTGCCCTTTGTTTTCTACAAAAGCAAAAACCATTCATCGTAGTGAATAAAATTTTACTTTTTTCATAGCATCTGATGATAAGACGATACCACCAACCTTGATTACATGATGATATTGTTTGGTAGATGGGTTGTACAGTCTGTAAGCATAATTCTTAGGACCTCTACTGACAAATTTGGTAATGTAGGATCCAGAACCATATTCACGTAGCTCGTCAGGCAACAACCTGTCCGCACTTGATATTGCTGTTTGTCAACCATTGACAAGTAAATAATGCTGTCCATATCAAAATACAATACTCGACTTTTTAATCATTCGATGTAAGAATATAACTTTAGTCGAGCCTGAGCTGTCATATAAGCTGCTATAAGCACATTAGTATTACCCATAACTTTGGCAAAATCATCCTGTTGACAGTAGGTCGTTGAGACCATTTGCTCGTTGATTAATCTAACATTTGTACTAATGTTGACAACATTCCTCACAAGTTCAAAATATTCTTTAGGTGCATTGTGGATAATAGTCTTATCTATATTGTTTCATTGACCAAACTAAAAAACATAAAATAAGTATACAACATAAATACAAAAATTATGCAAAACTACCTATCCCCAATATGAATTTAGCATTAGCTTGGCCAAAGCTCTCTTTCCAGGATTTTTCGAAATTTTTGAAGGATCCAGTGAAATATTCTCTCAGTTGTAGACCTCTATTTTGTATTCCCCTTTTTGTTCATCCATCTGAACTCTAGCAGGGTAATCTTCACTTTCCTATAAAAACAAGTAATAAAAATTGACTACATTTTAAAAATTATAAAATTTAGTAGTTTCATTTTCATAAAAGTGTTCATATATTGAGTAAATAAACCACTATCTGGGTTCCTCGTTGGATGACATTGTTCAATGTTATCATAATGCCAAACTTCAAAAATCTTGAGGATCTAAAACAAAAATAAAAATATTTATATACAAAAGGCAAATTATTATTTCAGTTACAATATACCTTATATCCTTTTTCTAAGGCTTTGTATAATTCTATCCTAACCCATGCCCCATCTAATGCACGGTCTTGGTCATTGTGCTCACAGGTGGTCTATTGTGAAGTATGCGTACAAGTTTTGCATAAAGGGAACAACAATTTACCACCATGCCGATATGGAAGAACAGGGTGTAAGAGATTGTAGGGCAGTCAAACTATACATTTGATCAATCCTTCATAAGGTTGGGAAGTTGAGCTGTCCTCTTCAAAACCTTCGGTAAAGATTTTTGTATGACCAGTATAGTATTTCCCATATTTATTGATGAACAGGTATAAACTGCACACATCCACGTAATTGATCCTTTCTAGAGGTGTTCCATCTTCACTGTACTTAATTTTGTGGTATAATTTCAGGGCATTAGTACGACGACAAAAGAAAGCTAAAAACAACAACAACAAAACTTTTGACCAAATGAAAAAGAATATATTTTAAAATTTTACCTTCTCGAGGGTTTATAGGTTCGCGTATTTCAACTGTAGCAAAAAATGTTTTCATTCTGGGAATTCAATGAATTTGTTGTAACAGTTCACATTCCCACATTTCAACTATGTTATAACTGATGGATTGAAGTTCCATAGTACAATTAAATGTGTGCTCATATGCATTGCTTGCTTTTGTATTGTTATCAGCTCTTAATTGATGTCTATCTTCCATACATTTTGGACAACCATGCCAATAACAACCATAAAATTCATAAACAGTTGTTCCTTTGACAAACAAACAAACAAATAGATATTGAAATTTTTAAAATTTTTAAAATTTTGACAAAACTAACTGATAAACTATCCACCTTGTGTTTTCCTATTTGAACTTCACCATTATAAAGTTTATGTCGAATATACAGTTTTTCATTTTTATAGGTTAACCATTTCAACCATTTTAAAGTGATAACAGATTATCTTTCTTCTTTACCCTAACTTTTGTACTGTATTACTCCAATATTATTTCGTTTCAAAAATAAAGGTCGGAAAACAAGATTACAAGTGCTGGCGATAGTTATCAATTTTTCAAAAGGGTCAACATATGTTTCCTCTATAAAAATATCCCTAAATTTCATACAACACTGTTGTAAAACCTGCATATCACTACCACAGTAATCGAGTAATTCCTTGTCAAAGTTAAATTGACACCCCTAAACAAGGACACACTTCTATATGCAAAACTTTTATACCTTTTTACAAACTTACTGCTTCAATCCTTCCATTATACCATTCCAAAAATGTGGCACAAGCTGCAGGTTTCATAGCATTGTAACCATACATTCCCCACAAAGGATACAGTCCAGTATATCCATAATTTTCCTTTCTATTAAAGAAATGTTGAAAATATCCCTTACATATTTCACTTATCCCAAATATTTTTGGTAGAGCCCTTAGAGGCTTTTTCAAAGAATCAATAATTTTTATTGATCTTACTTTGATACACATCAATTCTAATCGTGGATAAATAAAATAAATAAATGAAAATGAAAAACTGTAAAACAAGTCACAAATTTACATTTATTAATGATGTTTAGTTAATGATGACCATTACAGTACAAAAATTGCATTATAAACTGTCCATCAAATCCTTGAGAATCATGAGCTATGGCTCTAATGTTTTTCAAATCTTTTCCAAAAAGGTACTTGCAGAAATCATTTAGACATGTAGATCCTTTGAATACGCGCTTGTGTTACCCACACATATTGCAACAAAAATCTCCTTCACTTTGACGACACTGATTGTATACAGTATGAACAATGCATAAATTTGGTTCATGTTAAAATACATTAGTTTCATGTGCTTAATTTCACAGTATCATGGCTTCTGCTTAAAAATAAAAAATCACACTATCTCAGTATGCCAAAATTTGAAAATTGATGTTCTTCTGCATTTTTCAGGGGGTCTTGCTAGTGTTGTGCGCATCTTTCCCTAGCGATTAAAGAAAGATAGGTTGTGTCGAAACTAGTTAGAACTTCTCCTTGGCTAGACCTCGAATGTTGTGCAACAATTCTCACCCAGACCTGGCAATAACAATGAACACTTACCAATAATGGGCCCTCACAATGGGACCTTGTAGACCACCAGAGGTAGATCCACTGGAAGGGACAACAAGGAAGAATCCCCCCAGAGGTCTTTCCTCTATGCAGTGTCTGCAATAGACCAATGCATGGGCACAAAAGCCTTACTGTATACTGATGTAAACATATTAATTTAACAAGTACACAATAATATTAAAGAAAGTGATGTAGGACTAAATATTTATGTAAATTTAAAACCAGTTCTGGGTAAAATTTTTACTGGTGGGTACTGGCATGAAAACCAAGAAAAGTAATATAAAACATGGAATAATTTCACAATCATTTTTGGTTTTTATTGTGGTGCTCGATTGCTATGCAAATTTGTCTGTGCCACCAGTCAAAAATTTAAAGTGTCGACAATGAGCCATCTAAAGTAGAAAAATTCCATTTATGAGCACTTCAGAAAGCTCATGCTTTCTTACTACATTGGTAAAATTTTCATCAAGATTTTTGTACCATTTGAGGAGCTGTTCATCTCTGAAAAAGGCATACTCATGAATATCTCACAGAAGTCACTGCATTTTCCAGGTGGCCTTTGTCTACCCCTGGTGATACATTTATTATCTGTGTTATAGAAATATTAGACAACTAAAAAACTATAGTCTGATGTTATTAATTGTTTCACAAATGAATATTTTATGCTCTACAAGAAGGTTAAAAATGGTATAAAGAAGAAAAATCCTGTTGTTAATGACACTTTCGAGCTTCTTGACCAATGAGGCCACAGAATTTCATCATCATACATTCCTACAATAATTGTGAAAGTAACATCATCACACACCATTTCACGAGTTCTGAAGATTCACATACACTATCCTGTCATTCAAACTTGTTTTTTAATCTGGTTAAATGCCAACCAATAGATCCAGGAATACATGATAAATAAGAAAAAATGTCCTGACAAATTTTCATTGATTTATTGTTGCTGAACGAAGTGCTTCCAATGAAAAATCGAAAATTTTGAAAATTTTGGAAGTCGAGTGATTGTTTGAAATATATTTACAGGAAAACTGTAGGACTTAATGGGATGGCCTTTGTTGTATTGGAAAGACCAACATCACTTGGTGTGAAACAGATTGCTTCTAAGCACTTTCTCATAGCTTATATCATAGACTGGAGTCAAACAGCCGACATTTATTTTGTAACATTAGACCTGCTGCTTTGACTTTTTCGATCGAATTCCTGAAGAGAGAAATTTTTGTCAAATCTCTTCTGATACATCCTGTTGCACAGTCATTGTAAATAAATTGATGAAATTTAACCAGTGATTCGACTCACATCTTTTTGGTTTATTTGTCTAATCTGAGTGTTTTCATTGTTCCTGCATCTCATTGATGGCATATTTAGTGGGATTAATCAGCATTCTTGTATCAACTTATAGAATGTGCAGACACCTACCGGTATGGTGCATGAATCTGAATGAAATTTCCACGCAATATGTTGAACATTAGTAATAGCTACAGTAATGAAGACAAAAATTCTGCAGCATCCTACGGGAAGGTACCCAAATGAAGCTCCAAAGGGCTTTTTCAGTATATTTCAAATTCCTTTTTTACACTTATGGACTACATTTTCTCATAACTGAATATAGAGCATGGACTTCTGCATGTTATGAAGATTTGGCCACAGGAACACATTTTTTCAGACTGGTGATATTTCAGAACATGTATACACACTGAAAAATGTCAAAAAAACATAAAAATTAAGAACCCAGGGTAATGTAGCCATTCAAATTTCGACTTTCATGCGGAATACTTGCCATATATAATGGAAAACCTGTGAGCATACTCAACTAACTTTTAACTATTTTTTAGCAAAAAATTCCATTGATTTCAATGACAGAGCTATTATTGTCAATTTTCACTTTACAGGCATTTTATAAAAGATAGACTATATGACAAATGGCTCAGCTATCAGATCGCCATAACTAAGGACAGCCCTGGCTTAGGCTTAGGCTCTGTCTACATTTACTTGTGGAGCGAGTTTGCAGATAGTCCTGATGACAGGTAGAATCCTGGGCCGTAACATAATCTTCGTTGATACCCCCCCCCCCCAGAATTGCAACTTTCTAAGAAAATTTCTGACTGCTCAAAAGTAAGTAAGCTTCTGTGAATAGAAAGTTACCAAATTGCTTAGAAAACATAAAATTCATCGAATTTGAATGCTTTTGGTGAAATTTTGTATAAAAATCTTGAAATATGTTGTAAGACAGTTGATCCCTTCTCAGTTAGAAATGAAAGCGTTTTTTCAAACAAGTCTTTGTGATCATTTTTTACCGAGCTCTAAACACTTGATTTTGGCCAAAAAAATAAAAAATGCTGCTATTTTCGAAAAATTTCTAAAAGAATTAGGACAGGGGTAAAATTTTCAAAATTATGCCAAAACCTGGGGGAAAGGCTAGCCGAATCCTGGGCCAAAAGCTCACTAAGTTCGTTTGATGAGAAATGGACTGTTTGTTTCTAAGTTGCTGGTCATTCATTGGCAGTTGTTGACCCCTAGAATGCGAAAGCTGCAAACCCACCGCAATGATCAAGGGCCTCATCATCAACACCATAAGATGAAGTTGAACACCAACTAATTTGAATAGTGATATATTGGAAACAAGTGACCAAAAAACAATAATTTCAAAATGCAGGCACAAAGCCAGAGCCAAAGACAAGAAATGATGCCAAAGAGCACAATGACTAAACACACAATTTTTTATCAGCTTATGCAAATATTTAGAACAAGATACTTGAACTATTTTACACTGACTGCAAAAGAAGAGAAACGAAGGAATTGAAGTGCAAAAAGGACCTAGAAACCTCCACTCCAGTGCAACATACTCACACAACAACTCATTTTTCATTGGTTGTGTGAAAATGTTCATTGTTATTTTGCAGTGAGCTTCAGCAAGCTTCTAGTTAACTTATCGAACAGCAGCAGCAAAATTTTCTCACATTTGAAAAAACTCGACAAAAAAATCTATTAGCCCACTTTATGCATTAGGTCAGATTATGAAGTGAAGCATCTGGTTTTTTATTGTACTGCAATTCATCCCTTTCAACCATATAATTTTTTTATAGCATGAAATGTATGAAAAAGACTGATTTGGCCATGACTCTTATTGAATCATTGCAATTATTTGAAAATTAGTCAGGAGAGATAGCCAGGATTCAACTTTAATGCTAGCAAATAGTTTTAAATTTATATAAATGTTTAGTCATACATCTACTTTCTTTATTATCATTCTGTATTTGATAAATTACTATATTTGCGTCATTATACAGTAGGGCTTTTGTGCCCAGGTGTTAGTCTATTGAAGATGCCACATAGAGGAAAGACCTCTTGACGAATTCTTCCTTGTAGTCTTTTCCAGTGGATCTACATCTTCCTCTGGGAGTCCATGAGGTCGCATTGTAAGAGCCCATTATTGGTAAGTGTTAATTGTTATTGCCAGGTCTGGGCGAGAATCGTTGCACTAAATCCGAGGACTAGCCAAGGAGAAGGCCTACCTAGTTTCAACCAAACCTATCTTTCTTTAATCCCTAAAGAAAGACGTGCACAACACTAGCAAGACCCCTGAAAAATGCAAAAAACATCAATTTTCAAATTTTGACATACTGAGATAGTGTGATTTTTTATTTTTAAGCAGAAGCCATGATACTGTGAAACTAAGCACATGAAACTATGGAGGTAGAACTTCTTGGAAATCGTGTCTTAAATTGTTTGTTCAAATATTGCCACTAAAAGTTAATGGATATTTACTACCGTGATCTTTATTGATTGCAGACTGTAGAGTGTTAACATCTTCAATTAAACCTATCTTTGCATAATACAGTTCCACACTCACTCGTCCCACAGGGAAGTGGAGGTATAGTTTCGAGAGAGTGTTTTGAATTGTAGATCTTGTCATTTCAATTCCATAGTATAGATTTTCAAGCTCAATATGTTTGTGGGCTACTTATAGATTAGTTCAATAATTCTGTATTTGAATCTGCAATTTGAATCTTTGAATCTGCAAAGATCTGCAATGCAGGGTAGGTTTAGGACTTTAGTGGTAACTGTTATATTGTAAAAATAAGCGTGGTCTTTTGGTAGCCCAGACCCATTTATTGCTTATCAATCTCTGGGGTTGAAGGAAGAAAAGGTAAAATCCATAAGAGTAGTTGTTGTGCAGGAGAGATATCCAGGATTCGACCTTAATGACAGTGCTTCCCTGTACCTGCCTTAAACTTTTGAATGACTTCTCAGTTCTCACTCAGGGGTGATAAGTCCAGAAAAAGAATACTACTTACCCATGAAAAGCCTGACTAAAACTAGCCAGACTACAAAACATGCATTAGGACACAAATAAAACGATTTTCTAACTAACTATTTCTTCATAAAACCTACCTCCTTAAATCTCCCCATGCACAATAAAACGTTTTTTATATAAAATATACAACTCGAGTGGTACATGGGCAAAAATCAATAATAAAACATAAGATGAGCACATGAGAGAATAACCCTAATTCACAGACTAGTTCACAAAAATTATGTTCTACAGTAGGAATGGTGCGCATCCAGGCACTGCACAGTGGGGCATTCTGTACTTGGGACATTTTGTCAAAACTGACAAGAGTGTGTCAGATTTCACACTACAACACCCCTCACCCCTTGCATTAGATCGCCTCAAGCAATCATCCATGTTGGGGCATGGAAGAGTTGTTGATGTCGAAGATCCAAAGGCAAAGCTCACACAGATTGGTCTACAATTAGTGAGGCCAATAGTGCCCTATCGGAAACACTGTAGCCCGAAACGTCACATACCATTTATCAGGGTGCATGAGCATAAGAGATTCTGATGATGTGTAAAGGGAAAGCCCCCAACTCAGTCTGCAATAGCGAGGCTGATGGTGCCCTATTGGTAACACTGCAGCCCAAATCATCACTCTGTCTGCACTGACTGGAGTGCACCAGCATATGAGTCCATGCAGATGGGAGGATGAGACCAGCCACTACCTTTGGGAGATCAGAGAGCAAAGGCTCCAAAATTCTCAGGGAAGATGGTAGATGACAGAAAATTTTAGGTGGCAGGCGAAAAAGGACAAACTATCTGCTGCAGCAAGAGCTAGC
Organism: Romanomermis culicivorax; assembly: GCA_963922205.1. Classification (NCBI taxonomy): domain Eukaryota; kingdom Metazoa; phylum Nematoda; class Enoplea; order Mermithida; family Mermithidae; genus Romanomermis; species Romanomermis culicivorax. The sequence goes on from CAWUHX010000191.1 coordinate 653,623, forward strand.
AGTAGAACATTCCAGGTTGGATGAGAAAATTGTATTGGAAAACCTGATTCGCCACAAAAATCAAGCAGCGAAGCCATCAGAAGTTAAACATCTGTGGCAAAGCCAGCTGAGTTATGTTGATCTGATGTAGTGAGGAAATTGAAAGTCAAAGGCCGCAAAGCCAGCAGAGTATTCTGCAGCAGAGCCAGCCATGTTGAACATCGCTGTGATTGGGCAGATGTCTGTGGAACATGATTTATGTTGGAGATGGCGGTTGATACAAAGCAAACAAGCAAATAAAAGATATATACAAGAATACAGTAAAAAAACAAGTACACTATACAGTAAACAGACAAATATTTCTGAGGCGATTTGAAGGCTATATATATATATAGTGAATTTGGAAAGAATGTGGATAGTTTTTGAAATTAAAACGTAAATTTTTTGGCAGACTAAATGTTGCTGATTATCTTCTTTGTATGGGTGGCAAATCAAATTTTGGTTTTGAGTGGTGTTCAACTGTCACTGAGGGGCATCCAAGCAGCAGGGAATGCACAGGGAATCAAATTGATGCCATGGATGTAGTAGTCAGTGACTGAGACAGAAACTGACTGAGCACCTCAAAAATGAGCAATTGGGCACAAAGATTGTTTGCCAAAGCAAACCAAACTGCTGTGGGTCGAATTGATCCTCACAATCTAAACTGTCGTAGGCAACAGGCAGCGGGAACAGTCAGCAAAGAAGCTGAAAGCTCCAGCCAGCTCTGTAGTTGTACCAAGAATAGAGTGCATTCGAAAAATTAGAGTAGTGGTGCAACACCATAGATGGGATCTATGGGGCTGCCTTCGCACACACTAATGGAATGAAATCTGAGTTTTTTGATTGGAGAATGAAAAGAAAATTTTAGACTGGAAGAGACTGAAAAATTATAAAGGTGATATGCTCACTCGGCAGCAGCAACATTGGGAATGAATTTCACCAAGACTGGGGCAGTCTTACCATTTCCAAACATCCCACTTGAGCGAGGCATTGAGAAGTAGGCCTATGGCACCAGCTGTTAGGCTACTGTGGGGTCAAGATGATGTAACTAACCTTTGGGTTTATACAAAGGAAGCTGCAACAGTTCTGACCACAGGCTAACAAAATACAAACACACCAAAACTCTCTCACACGGAATACCAGATACACTCCAGTACTTCTCCAAACCTCAGGCAGAACACCTTGACAGGTACTTCAGGAGCTCCTACCCAAGTCCCCAATCCTATCCTTAAAAATACCTTCCACTATGCTCACAAAACAATACAAATTACCCTCAGAACTTTGTATTGGGAAAACAGGACAATGTCGTCAATAATATAAAACAATAAATATTAAAACTTGACAATAGATGGCGATGCTCCCATAACAACTTTCAATAATAATAAAAAACCAAAAACACGTGAAACATTGGCAACATAAATCTATGTAAATTTATATTCTTTTTTCCCCACTTTTTGCCGCATCCTCTGCCTGCGCGCCAATGCCGGGAGCTGACCACATGCACCCACAGTAACCCTGACACAGTCGATGCAAACCATGTTGTCAGAAATTGCATGAGCTAGACCATGGGTGAAAGTCGCAGCTGCTGAGTCCCACCTTGCTGACATCAATGTGCCTCATTGGAAAACATTTTGGTGGTAAGCATCTGTTGCTGACATTGACGCAACTTGTATAAAAACGTTTTTGTGAAGGGCCCCCATTGCTGACATCAGTGGGCCTTGATTCGAGGTAGTTTGGAGCTGTGCGCAGCTTGCTGACGTCATCACGCTCTGCAGGAAATGGTTATGGTGGCAATGGTCTATTGCTGACATCAGAATGCCCTGATTGGAAGTGTTTTGATGGGCGGCATTGCTTGCTGACGTCACAGAGTGGTGGGCATAGGGGCGCACCAGTGTAGGAGGATGCGGGGCATCTGAAAAACATTATTAACTGGCTGCACCAGATCGGGCTGAAAATAATGAGGATTATATGAGGTAGTCCCTCCAGCCATCAAAAATATAAACGTTGCTGACATTGGCGTTGTTGTGGCGTTTATTGTAGGTTATAGCCCCATCGTTGGAGGAGGCGCTGGCCAAAACGGCTTCATATAAACCTTGAAGATTTGCCCAAAAATCGAGAAAAAACGGGCGAAAAACGAATGAAAATGGTCGAAAAATCAGGTAGCACGTTTTAGGGTTGCAACAGGCGAGCCAGACGTTTCACCAGTGTTACATTTGAAAAATAAATAAGATGGCGTTTGGGTGCTCAGATGGATTTATTGCCTCCTTGATCCGTGGGGTTGGAGGAAGAAGGTAAAATTGGTAAGAGAATTTGTTGTGCAGGAGAGATAGCCAGGATTCAACTTTAATGCTAGCAACTAGTTTTAAATTTACATAAATGTTTAGTCGTACATCTACTTTCTTTATTATCATTCTGTATTTGATAAATTACTATATTTGCATCATTATACAGTAGGGCTTTTGTGCCCAGGCGTTAGTCTATTGCAGACGCCATATAGAGGAAAGACGTCTTGAGGAATTCTTCCTTGTCGTCCCTTCCAGTGGATCTACATTTTACTCTGGGAGTCTATGAGGTCCCATTGTAAGGGCCCATTATTGGTAAGTGTTAATTGTTATTGCCAGGTCTGGGCGAGAATTGTTGCACTAAATCCGAGGCCTAGCCAAGGAGAAGGCCTAACTAGTTTCAACCAAACCTATCTTTCTTTAATCCCTAAAGAAAGACGTGCACAACACTAGCAAGACCCCTGAAAAATGCAAAAAACATCAATTTTCAAATTTTGGCATATTGAGATAGTGTGATTTTTTATTTTTAAGCAGAAGCCATGATACTGTGAAACTAAGCACATGAAACTATGGAGGTAGAACTTCTTGGAAATCGTGTCTTAAATTGTTTGTTCAAATATTGTCACTAAAAGTTAATGGATATTTACTACTGCGATCTTTATTGATTGCAAACTGTAGAGTGTTAACATCTTCACTTAAATCTATCTTTGCATAATACAGTTCCTCACTCACTCGTCCCACAGGGAAGTGGAGGTATAATTTCGAGAGAGCGTTTTGAATTGTAGATCTTGTCATTTCAATTCCATAGTATAGATTTTCAAGCTCAATATGTTTGTGGGCTACTTATAGATTAGTTCAACAATTCTGTATTTGATGATCTGCAATGCAGGGTAGATTTAGGGCTTTCGTGGTAACTGTTTAGTAAGACGTACAATCCACACTTAAAATATCGTGGGTTAATTGGTCACCTCGATATAGTGATAAACAGACGTGCAGATTGTGATGTTGGTATTTTGAATTGGAGACATCCTGCATCAGAACAGAAACTGTTTGCGACTGACTAACAATATCCGAACAACTATGATCAAAATTTACAATATTCTTCAAAATTTTCCATAGTTTCAAACTCTAGAATTATTGATTAAGATCACCTAGTAGGATCCATTTTCGGGTGTAACTTTGGTTGCTCATAGAACGGTTTTAATTTTTTGTGAATTCAAAATAATAAAGCAAGACAACACCGCATAGTAAAAGCGCCGATATATTTGGAGGAGGTAGGCATGGTTCTTCAAGGACTATGAAGGATTATATTCACGTTTGATACTACTTTGCTTGATGGTAGCCATTGTCAATTCATCATTGAAGAGTTTACATTCTTTAGAATCTATTTTTCTTGGATGTCTGAAAATGTTTCAAGTAAATTCATGGAGTTTCAATGCTCTTTCCTCAACAGCACTAAATCGTTCCCATTACCTTCTTCATACTTGTGGTATTTACAGTGTGGTACCTAAAAATTCTCCAGTGTTGTATTTCTTCCAAACAGTTATGCTCCCCACAGATTCTCAAAACACCCCGCTATTATTATATTTGTGAAATAAACCAATGTTGAGCCCGCCTAAGCCAAGACTGGTTGCAAAATCCAAAGTTGTTGTGGAAGAGTCCTATCCCAATTCTATAAGTCTCTATATAGTACTTCAGATTCAAGAGGCGAACTGCATGAGGAGAACCTGTGCAGGGACATATGACTCAGGCCGAATCACAGCAGGAGCCAATGCCATGGGCGAATTGTTTTGGGGGAAAAGTTATCGGGGACAGAAAGTCCGCATCACATGACCACAAATTTAATCGATATTTAAAAAAATACAACTTTGAACTTACTTTCTCGTTCCACTTTTTGAAACATAAAAAATGTTGAGCCAAGTAGAGAAGTGAGAGGCAAGGCCTATTTTCGAGAATTGAAAATCTCAGGTTATCAAATGGTAGACAGCGAATTTACTGTTTTGACACGAAAAATTGAATTACAGCTTATCTTCAATACTCCTCCATCATTCTTTTGGCACCACACTTTCGCCGTCTATGCTCTTGCTCTCCTATCGCCTGCGATGGCATCCTACAAATAATTTGAGCAGTTTATTCTAAATCACGGAGTGAAGGCGGTGCAAGAGAGTTTTTAGCGCAATTACATTCGTCTAGTGTGATAATCTTTGAGAAACGAATTTGCATAACAATGTCAATCAAACAAACAAATAAAAGCAAAAATAAAAAAAACACTTCCGTAACCATACACGGCGACTGAAATATGCTAATAAGCCTATATGCTTCTGAGAAAAAAGAGCTACATTGATTATCCTGTGCAGTAAAGATAACTTCATTTGAATTGACATATTTTCAGACAGTGTTGCGGCAAATTTGAAGTAATTTTAAAAAATGAAATCGTTTTACCGAGCTGTTGTGAATCCTGCAAAATTTCATGACTTTTAAAACAACACAATGTTTAGTACCAATATTCGATTTAGGGGTACACTCACGTCATCGATATTTGATTTTCTGCAACCATTAATTCGCTCGTAGTCGATGACGTGTTACTTGTTACACTGCTGCCTGAAAATGATCTCTAATTCTCCAGTGCTTTCTGGAAATTTCAATGGTTTGAGTGGACATGCTAATCTGGGGTCAGTTTCATCATTGAACATATCGAGAAAGAAGCTACGGCTGAGTTGCATCTTAACGGCAACGGTACAACATATAGAGTTAAGCTAGAGCTTGTCTCTGATAAAATCATGGCCTGTCGTATAAAATATTTTTGACAAAATGTAAAATGCACAAGATAAATTCTTACGGCATTGCAAATTCATGATAACAAAATCTTTCGATTAAATTGGTACACTGTCGAGTTCAAAATAGAATGAACACACTGTACAGAATGATGATTCTCAGTCAGTGATACTTACTGTAGCCAGTCTGATACATGTAATATTTGCAGTACGGCATTAAATGATTTGTCATTTCTCTTGCTTTAATGTCCACTTTCGAAACTTCAGTAAAACACCATGTTGCAGTGTTGTTCACAATCAAATCTATGTCAACAGTGGGTGATGAGTCGTTTTGTGACAGGAATTTAATAGAATCCATCCGATCATTTATTCTTATCGTAAACAGCATGTCTTGATGAACGTAAAACATGGATCCACATTTGTTCAATCCTGGATGCTGATGAAAAAGGAAGAAGCTGTTGTTCGAACATGCGTAATCCATATCAGCCACCTCATTTTTCATGGGATCATTTGCCAAAAATGCTCTGCAGTCTCGGTTGAATATCGTTATGGGCGTCCCGATATTGAACCATCGAACTTCGGAGGGTACAATAAATTTCAATAGATAATTCTTTGAAGCGGGACATTGACTCGTGGAACCTGTGGAAGATATATCCATGTTATTTGAATGTCCGTATTGCTTGATTTCATAAACCGTATTCTCGCAAAATCTTTGGACGCAAACTGAAAGCATGGATTTACATTTAAAATAACTGTGTCAGCCTAAAAATTTGGAATACCCTGGCCAGGCAAGCTAGTGGTTTGGTATGACTTCATTCGATAGCTTTTCTATATAATGACGGTATACACTGTGACATACTCACAAAACGAGTGCTTTCCCGAGCCGATATTACTGCTTATTTTAGTAACTAGGAGTATTTTCCTTTACCATCAAGGAAAATTAAGGGAAATAAATAGTGAACATCTGATTTTCGAGCCACAACCGTTAGATTTCATTATCATGAGCAAAAACACTGCTTCCGAGAAAATTTGCACATTTCCTCAATTGAAAGATATAAATGATCCGAAATTTGTTCGAAACATTAATTTTATATGAGTACTCATCTTTTTTTAACGTTTTTCATCCAGAACAAGACTCTCAAACCGTATTTTGTCTAAAATTCGTCAATCTTTCATTAATCAGTCAAAAATACTTTTAAGCAAATTCAATCAAGAAATGATTGAATTTGCTTAAACATATGCCAATCAGACCGTGATCAAAGATGTGTATAATTATGATATGTTATACTATAGTAATTTTGGTATCAAATTCAAAAAACAGTACAGTGCACGTGCTCCAGTGATGACTGTCAGTAGCCAGGCCCTTTTGTTGATCACCATATATTTTCGTGAAATTTACCAAAACTTGTGATTTGAACATTAATGTTTGACAAATGTTTAACAGATAATGTAAAATATTCATTATTAATCCGTCGAATTTCATCCGAAATTCCTCAGATTCCATGCTATGGATGATAAAATTAGGAGAGAGTGTAGTAAAAAAAGAACACTCTGACAATCTGAAGGCGGGTTGAAAAATCTGAGAAGTGTTGGGGATGTGCCTATGGTAGCAGTGTTCACACATCTATGCAAAATTTGTCGATTGGGCGAAGCCACAATTCAGCCGAAAGGAGAGTGATTTTATCATTCCTACAATTCAATTGTCGTCTAGTGCCCAGCCTTTGCTGCCCCCTGACTTTGTGATTGTCAAACGGGAAGCTGACAGCACTAGATATTTGCATACTTGTGTAAGAACTCGAGTAAACTCCAGCAGTGCAGTTTTTAGAATTCCCGCTTTTCCTCGCCTTTTTTTCAGTCAAACTTACTTTTCCTTTCTTCCTACTGTAGGAATATTACATTTTAAATTTATCTTTCCTGCCCGTTACATAAAATTCATCTTTCTATAAAAACTTCCCTACAAACTTTCTTCTCATTTTAATTTTCTTCTTTCGATTCTAATCTTCTCTTTATCGTCAGAATCCTGCATTCCAATCTCATTTCACCCAACACCCCGTGATTTTCCAGCACAATCCCATGATGAAAAGCGCCTGCATGTTATTTGTTGTATTACTATAAATATTTGTGTTTTCACCACTTTTTCGCCATTATTATTTCCCGTTTTCCTGCTTATATGTTAGTCATATTACTTATATTATGCCGTTTGGGTTGAGAATAAAGAGTGCTTATCATTGAATATATGATAGACTAATATTGTTGGTACTCGAGATTCTAGGAGTCCCAGATCAACTTCCTAAATATTCCCTTATTTGGTTGGATTCTATCCAGTTTTATTGTGCAGTTCTCTCGTGTGTTCTACAGTAATAGGTCCAGTGTTGTCCATTCCCGCTACATTGTCCTCTTTTCCCATAACCCATAAATCTTAACCCCACACTTGCATTTATTTATTATTATTATTTATTATATCTTGCGCACTGAGTGGAAGTGGGCACCGACCATTGGAAACCAGTCGTACCATGACAGTCCCCCAGCCATATTTGGATATTGTTATGTAGTGATTGTTTGAGATATAGAGAGTTATACAGTTTGTGTTAGCCTGCAGGAAGCATCTGGGGCAACCCTGATTGCTTTTCGATTGCAAGCTTGTGTAATCTAGTTACTGAGTAGTGAATGAAGATTTTGTTTAGTTCTGCATAGAGAACTGTTGCATTTTATTCAGCCTGATACTTACAGGAAGCTCCTTTGAGTGACCTATGATAATTAGTTGGGCACAAGCCAATAATCTCTTTAGTTATACTGCTGACGTCTTTTGACCTAGGCAGAGACCTAAGCTTAACAGAAAATGGCGTAGATTCTCTAAAAATTTCAACTGCTTATTACCCAGAAATAGAGGTTCAAAACTTTCCGTTTTGAGTATATCAATATGTTTTGATTAATGATTGAATGTTTTAAAATCTGGCACAGTTCTTGGTGAGTTCAACAGATTTCTGGATGAATAGAATACTTCATGGATGAACCACCCATATCCCTTCGCTTTAGACTGTTGTGACGTTTACTTTTTGCTTTTGAACCCAAAAATATGGGTTTGTAGCAGATGAAAATAGGCATTACTTGATTCTCCCAAAGCGAATTTTGCACGAATAACCACAGTAAGTAAACACATTTTAACCATTGTTTGCATCTGAAAGTAATTTCGCACATTCACTGTCTATAGTTGAACGATAATATCGGATAGCACTTTAAAATTTTGTCAGTTATTTTCGAAGCCAGAACGAAAACGCAAACTCTGGTGCGAGACTTTAGGTTTATGGCCAAAAATATTTTGTTGATTTTCGAAAAATGTGTTTCAGAAATCTCCAACATTGTAAAATATGTTCAGGCTATACGATGCCCCAAAGCTGAGCTATACCTTGATAGGAATTCGAGTTAGACAATATCTGAAAACCTGATTATAAGATTGTGGTTTATGTCCACACCTATATAGGAGTCTTTTGTTGAATTATTTCGATAAAATACTATGGAAACTCTGACTTGTAATTTATTAGCAATCTAAAAAATAATGACATGGCTGCTCAAGAAATTCCATGCTTCAGTGGATAAGGAACTTTCGGATGGAATTCCGATTATAGCCATGCTATGCAGTGATTAAAGAACTTCGCATAATTGCAAATACTATCATAACAGCAACAGAAGCCGATTAAATTGTTATGAATTATTTGTATGCACTTAAACACCAGTTCCATTCTGAAATACAAATTGCAAGTGAGTTGTGAATATCTATCAAGACTTGATCATCTCTTGCCTGAAAAACAAACAAACTAAATAATCTGAAATTCTTATTTTCATCGGATTATGTCGAGTTATGAAGTAAAATCCGAATAGTTTGCAGATTATATGAATAATGCAACAGAACTCATGACTCGATCAATCCTTTTCAGTTACACATTCCGGTCTAAGGTGTAATATCAATTTATTTCCATAGCGAACCGATCGAGCTGGCCTTGAGTGTGGACTTACTGAATTTAGCAGTTCTTCATAGATTTATTTGTCGAGTTTTAGGAATGCACGACAATTCTTCTGTATCTATTCCGTGAGGTTATACTAGAAACTGACAGAAGTTTACTACAATTAACGATGAATATTTTCAGATAAGCACTTATAAAATGAATAATCAAACATAGTGAATTTTAGCCAAACGTTGGAAACGATCGAGTTTCGTCATGTACTGTTCCTGTATGAGGATGGTCAAAAAGCGTCGAGACTGTTTTTTGAACGTATAATTTTATAAGACAGCATTCGAGCTTACTATGCGTAAAGCATCAAGAAAATCCGATTTAGCATCTATTTAACTAATTGTGTTACTTGTGTGAACTTACATTTGAAGCACTTCGAAAGTCGGTATTTCATTTTTCATGCGATGCAACTTTGACCGATCATCTGACTGAAAGTCCCTCCTTTACTCAAATGCTGGATGTAAGGTGATGCGACAATCAACAGAACTTCCATTTTCAACTCCATGCTGGAATGCGGCTACAGTTCCTGTAACGTTCGTAGACAGTCATAATATTTCTGGCGTTATTCCTTATATTCATTCAGAAGACCGAGAGAATATATGGATGGACGATATACGAGTCACAAAGGTCTTTTGAATGACTTTTATTTATCGGAATTCAGATTTCTTTCTAAATTAATGTTAAAACTATTAAGATCACTATCCATGCGTAAGTATCTCTCTTCATTATTCTGCGGACTTTCTAAACGAGAAAACGATGGTTACATAAAATTCAAGGTCATTTTTTCAAGTGAGCTTCAGAATGAACGCAAAAATGCTGATCAAATAATAAATAATAATCAGATATCTTTTCCATTCAGGTCGACTACAGCAATCAGGGCCCGATTTCCCATTCACTTGACTATGGACTTACTTAGCCATGAAAAACATCCTAACCGTGGCTAAAATTACTATGGATAAATTGACTAAGGGTCAAAGTGGCTATGGTTAAAATGACTATGGGTTTGATTGAAAACAGCATAGCTGACTATGGATATGTTGACTACGGCTGAGTTGGCCAGGGCAAACTTGGCTACGGCTGACCTTAAAATGATTACTGCGCTATCAAGTACTGCACAGATGAATCAACCATTGCAATATTCTTGAATATTGGTACTATAGTCCGTCTTTCTTGAAATGCTTCTGAATAATGCACGTGGAAAGCAAGTACTATTCCCTACTTTTATGGTTTTCTGCTAAATCATTCATCATAATTGGACCGGATATTACTGAGCATACTCAACCAACCTTTAACAATTTTTTGAGGAAAAATGTCACCGATAAGAGCTATGTAAAAATGATTTTCACAACCTACTGATTTTTTTCATTTTTTCAATTTAGAAGCATTTTATAAAGGACAGACTATCAATTATACATAATACGGTAACTTTTCACTCTGCAATGATTATCAATAGATTTCAGTAATGCATGTTCTCTGTGATTTTGCAAAAATCAATAAATTAAGTAAAGATCAAACATTTGAGTGAAAAATTCAATTATTTCGCCATTTGTCTTGTTATGGTTGGACATTGGAAGTTTCGCAAATTTTTGAAAGTTTCTTCATTATCTTTCTGGATTTCTGATAGGTTAGCACTTGAACCCAAAAGAAAATTGTTTTTGGAAGGTCAGCAGTAAAAAGATGAGATCAACAAAGTTTTTGCCGATAGCGTCATTGTGTTTACAGAGCTATCAAAACTTCAAACTGTAGAAAATAAAATACATGCACATTTGAATTGCTTTGAAATTCGAATTTCAATTAAAATCTGATATCTGCGATGAAGCGTCAAACGGGTTCGAATTTCTTCAAACTTCACAACACGATAAAGCGAAACTTGATACTTCATCGTGATAGTGGAAAAAATGAGTACAGCTATTGTCTATGCAACTATTTTTATGAATGAATACTTTAACCATGACACCTGCCAGGGTCACTTTTTTCTATATATAACCACAATGCAAAAATTCGATCAAGGCTTGCACGATCATGACCAAGTTGACAACGGTAAGATACGAGAAACTGGATGGTGGTCAACTTAGACACGGTTGCTTGATGAAAAAAGCCTTTAGGATGTTTACTGACTATGTTAGTTACATTAATGAATGAGAAGGAATGATAGTGGTTATATTAACTAAGGCCATGTGATAAGAAACACGGTTAGTATGTTTGCTAGCGAGGTTGACTACGGCTAACTTAACGACGCGAACTGCCTTCTTGACTGAGAAAAGACAATCACGAGATACTACAGTTAATAAAAAATAAAAATAAATGGACAATGCAGTCATTCTAAACGTCAGTGTCGATTCAGTCATGGAGCTTCACAGTCATTGAATCCATCCCATTGCATGCAGAAATTTTTATTTAATTATATTTTTTCTTGAAGTTTGCCTTACTGTGAAGAGAAAAATAATGGATCTAAAATTATTTTAGTGCAATAAGCTTCGAATCAGGAAGTGACTTCTCACGTTTTCATTTGTGTAAGTTCACTAAAAAGCAATACAAGAATAAGAAAAGAGTCATACAGGGCATTTTTTATCCAACGCCCGAGCACACCAGACAGTGGCCATTTCGATTCATGTATTTGAAATGCAACAATGGCTAGAATGACAGTACTTGTGAAGAGTAGTGACTGAATCAATTCACGGCTAGGGAATAACATATGCTTGCTGATGAAATGATACAGTGGCTAGATCAAAATACCTTGCAGACAGATATATACTTTTATTTCGGGTGATATTCACGATTCTTATCGAAATAACGATTTTCTTCGATCAGGTATTTGCACATCCTTTTCAAACGTATATATTTATTCAATATATAATCAAGCTAGATCGTGACACCAAGGAAACTTTAATCTGTAATTGTTTCTTGAAGTGATTTCTGAATTATCACTTCAATTTCCTTGCCGGGCATTGCCGTCGAATCTTCTGCTCTCCACTTGTCGGTTGTGGGTGTCTAAAATATCTGAACCTAGTATTTACGATAGTTTTGAAACGGTCTCATAAATCAATCCTGAGGTGTGCTAAATTTTTTAAGCATATTATGTTATGTACGATTTAAAAAAAACGTGTCCCAAGTATATAAAAACTAGTTTATTAGAAAATGCCCCGATGGGGCAGAAAAAAGGAGAATATACTTGCTTCGACAGTTGCCATGGTAGAAAAAGAAGTGGACTAGATTTTTGAGAACTTGGGTCAAAGTTGGAAAAAATTCACTTCCTTTATATTGGATTTTCATTCTTTCTCAAAAAAATTGTCTATGTCTGTGAAAAAGTATATTCTGCAGCATCGTGCATTTTGTCCTTCAACTGGCATCAACTACAGTAAAATTTTTCTATATGAAAATTATATGCACCTGACTTCAAGTGTAAAGAAATGGTAAACCAATAGCATTCTAACTCCCGACCGATTCATAGCTCCTGCCTCTGACTCTAGCTGAAAAATAGTGAGGGGGCATATTATAGTCATTTTCAGAACTATAAAGGAACCTGAGGTTCATTGCCCTAACCCAACATGAGGATAATCTCAGCATCGGGATTAAATTGATGATCCTGAGTTTAAGCTATTCACAATGTCCAAATTATTACCTTCCAGTGCATAAACAATACTCACTTCAGGATTAACTAAAACTGAGGTTTAAGTTCGGGTTTGGGAATTGGAGAAATTTTTATATTTATTTGCTTTAGAGATAAGAAAATTATGCGAAAATTTTAGTGCAACCCGACAGCTCGAGCTGGGGATAATCTCAATGTTGAGCTCGTTATGATCCGGATGACATTCAAATTATACCGAACTTGAGATCAAACCGAGTAGCCTTTTTGTTCGAGATTACCTTGAGCTTGAGCTCAGACCCCTTTAGTGCAACTGGGATTTGGTTACAGTCATTGGGCACCGATCTGTAAATGGGATTCAGCCATGCATATATTAGGGGTGTTCGCCAAATCCCATATCCGGTTCTCCCCGACTCTAATCGGAGCGACAAAGATGGGTGAAATTGCTTCCCATTTGCAATCCCACAAAAAGCGCTCTTTCTGCAAATTTCTGTTTAAATCCAAAAACTGTGAATGATGCTATTTTGTTCAATAGTTAAATAGAAGAGAATAAATTTGTTTGTAGCTTGTAATCAGTAGAACTTACGGAGTGAATTCTATATGATATGTTACATAAAATGAGTAACGTATCTTGCACAATCGATTTAGTTCCTAGAAGACTTTGTGCTGTATCTCTTTTTTCTAAAAAAGCTGAATGGGATTTTATGTGCCACTTTCCCTCAGTTGATTCCTTTTGTTGACACCAAATTCAGTAAAAATGTTAAACACAGTTTGAAGCAAACATGTGTGAGAGGGGACATGGGGGTATAAACTTCCGCAAGAGTTTTGAAACTGGAAAATTTTTTATGCAAAAAATTTTTTGGTCAACTTTTTTTGAATTTTTTGTCTCACAAAATGCTAAAACACCAAGGTCCACGCCTGTACCCTCCTAAAAATTTCAGAGATGCACATCGGTTGGAAAGTGTGTTGATGCACTCAGCTGCAGAATATACTTTTTCACAGACATAGACAATTTTTTTGAGAAAGAATGAAAATCCAATATAAAGGAAGTGAATTTTTTCCAACTTTGACCCAAGTTCTCAAAAATCTAGTCCACTTCTTTTTCTACCATGGCAACTGTCGGAGCAAGTATATTCTCCTTTTTTCTGCCCCATCGGGGCATTTTCTAATAAACTAGTTCACCTCTTTTTAGTGGGCCTCAACCATGCACGAAAACTTTCATAGAAGCACATTGAAGTCTTAAATTTGGTCATCTGCACTTCAAAAAAACAATGAAAAAAACGAATTCTCACCTCCGGCAAAAGTAAAGGATGTGCAAACCACATAGTACTTAAAAAACGTTGTAAAGATACTGAAAGGTGACCATATCTATTGAATTCCTCATGTTTAGAATCCTTCAACCCAAAAAATCGCAGAAATAATTTTGTTTATACAAACGACGTTTTTCGTGTAAACTAACTCTGTTCATTGAATTTCCCATGGTCAGAAACATCTTCCCTCAAAAATCGCAGAAATACATTTATTTACACTCAATATGAATCAGTGTGTAAAAAGATCACTTTCATTAAATTCCCAGTGGTCGAAAACCCCTCCCACAAAAAACCCATGAAAACAGGCTTGGTTAAATCCGGAATAATTTATTTTGTGTAAAGTGACACATCCGTTGAATTCCCCGCAGTCGAAAAACCCTTCCATAAAAATGAAGAAAATACGATTGTTTACACCTGCGATAGTTTTTTTTTTTGTAAGATGATCGCATCCATCAAATTCTCCATGATCGAAAAACCCCGCCCACCGGGAAATCACGAAAATACGTTTGTTTACAACCGGAATAAGTTTTTGTGTAAAGTGATCGCATTCATCAAATTCCCCGTGGTCGAAAACCCCTTCCAGCAAAAAATCACGAAAATACGTTTGTTTACACACGGGATAATTTTTGGTGTAAAGTGATCACATTCATTGAAATCCTCGTGGTCGAAAATCCCCTCCCCAAGAAAATTACGGCAGTACGCTTGTTTACACTGTGAATAATTTTTTGTGTAAAGTGAGGACGTCTATTGAATTCCCCGCGGTCGAAAACTCCCTCCACTGAAAAATCACGGAAATACGCTTGTTTACACCCGGGATAATTTTTCGTGTAAAGTGACCGTGTCCATCAAATTCCCAATAGTCGAAAACCGTTGCAGCCCAAAAATCCCAATGAGGCTACAGGTATATTTGAAACTGCAAAAAAATTGGTAGTGCATTACGCTGCAAAAAAAATTTTTTTTGAACCCATAAGTATTATATAACAAAATTGGGGAATTTGGCGTTTTCCGGGACTTTGGACAACCATATAATTGAATTGAGGCCATATTTCAAACAAAAAAAAATTCCCATTTGAGATTACACCCCCAAGATGCTTAGGCCGAAGTATGGAGGTTGGATATGGCACACCGATTGCTGGGCATGGTGGAACTGGGGGGCCTAAAAAAGTGCGTTTTTTGCATGTTTTTGGGGCCTCGTCAAGCACCACTTGCAGATAGAGGCGAAATGACAAAAGGCACCCCATAGTTTGCCCCTATGCCCGATATTATGCAAAAAACCCGAAGGTTCTAGCTCTTACCGTTTTGGCTCTAGAGGGGGGGGACATGAAATTTGGGGGCCAAGTATATTATAGGTTGACGCTGTCGCGCCACCTATGATTCCTTTGTCTTCACGATGGCGACTTACTTTGGCCTTTAATAGTGCGAAAGATTGCAAGAGGTTGAAATTTTTTCTTCAAAAAGATTTACCATAAGCAGGTAAGAGGGATATTGAAGACTGTTCTCTGATGTCGATTTCAGACTGTAGGGCGTTAAAATTTTCTTTAAAATTCATCTTTACATTATCCAGCACCACACAGGTGTGCATCATACAAAGACGAAGCAAAAATTTCAATAGCACTTCATTTTTCGTGACAGGACATCTCAAATCACGGATCTTTTCGTGTCAATTAAGACTGTTAACTTCTAAGAATAACATCTTCCTGTGTCCATGAATGCCTCTTGCAAGATAGATTTAGAACCTCCAATTTCAGTAATCTTAAATTGAGTCAGTACGGCATTTTCATGTCTCAATTTTCATGCTGGCGAAAGACAGGGGCTGACGTCTTGAAAGTATATCTGATTTGTGCGTTCTTTTTATGCAGGCAATTTCAGTAGGCAAAACTTTCATAAGAAATGCATGCCTTAAATGCCACTTGGTAACTTGGTCAGGTTAGTATAACGATAAACAAAGGTGTAGATTTTCATGATTATTTGAGACAAATCTAGCATCGAGGTAGAAAACGTGAATCATAGCATTGGAAAAAAGTAATACTAGAAAACAAAAATAATAACCAGAATTCAAAATATTCCTCAAAATTTTCCGTTTGTCAACTATATTCTCGAATTTCAGTGGGCGTTACTGGTCAAAATTCGGTCTGAAATAAGTCTCAAAACAAAAAATCCAAAGAAAATCCTAAACAGGGTATAGCCGTAATCGCAAGCCAACACTTTATTTTTAGTTGTAGTCCTTACTACTAAAAGTCAATTTGAGAAAAAAAGCGGCCGCGTACGCAGCCCGTTTTTTTTGCATGAGTATTTTTTGTTTGCTATGTGCATGAGCTAAACGGACTATAGATGGAATCCGGTTCCAGGTTTAATCTGGACTTGCCTAACAAAACATCGTAGTAGTTTTACTTTTTTCGAATGCAAAAAGATGCAGGGCAACACCATATGGAAGTGTGCCAAGGTTACAACACCTCGAGGAGATACGCACTTTGAAGGACACTTACGTTGAAGCCACTTGTTTGACGGTTATCGTCGATCCGTGCACAGTTGGAAAACTTTCAATACTTCGGCATATGCTTTTGGGATATTTTTCATGGATATCTGAAAATATTTGGGTTAGGTTCCTAATGATCTGACCACTCAGGCATTGCCAAAAACACGCATTTAACGATAAGCATGCACCAAAGTGGAAAAATTGAGAAAACTGGCACAGGATATCAGTTACCTGATTGATAATCAGCAGTTGCATTCTCACAAAAGTTTGGCAGTGTTTTTTCTCCAAAAAAGCCACTCTGGACAGCTTATCAAAACAACATGCTATTATCTTCGCCACCAACCTTCGACTGCATAGCAAGTTTTGTCTCACAATTTTCTGATTAACTATATTTCAAATTCGATTGGAAATTGAGAACATACTTCCAAATGATTTTTCCGGCGAAAAATTCTGTAGTAGAAGTTCCATCGCGTATTTGATTTTGATGGCGGAACTAATTATGGTAATTTTTCTGTCCCGGAGATATTTTATAAAATGAAATATTACTAAATGCAGCAAGGACAGTCCGGGGTAGGTCAGTTGAACCTTAACTGAATTTGAACCTCCCATAACTCCATTACAAATGAGGGTACGCCATTTTAGAAGATGTTTTTGAATACATCTCAGTAAGATCTATCTAATAACGCTTAACTTGCCGTGTGTTGAAATGAGACTTGGGGTTAGATAGAGAAATATAAATAAAGGATTTGATACCAAAAATAGACCTAATCAGTCACTCACAAATTCACCTAATCAGGCCGAAACCTTAGGTAGAATAAGCTTGCAACAGTTCAGTCAGTCTCAAGTTCAACAAAAATCTCCTGCTTTCGTCCCGAAGAACTGCAGAAGATAAGATAACACCCTGAGCTCAAGTAACTTCAAACCAGGGGCAAAATCAGAAGTCAGGCCGAGAACTGAGTTGTAAATGTAGACTTGCACGCTGGGTGGCTCTCCAGAAGTCCGGGGTCTAACCTGCGTTCCCTCCGCTGCGAGTAATCCAAAGGCGATCGGCCGAGGGTCGTTGTATTCCAGGCGGAAATGCTCCACCACAATAAAATAACAAAATAATATAATATTATGCCCTACTGGGCCGCCGATATCTTTTTTAATAAAACAAAACAATAATCAATGAATGACCAAAAACATAGACGACCGGCATATTTATGCACGGTGTCTATGCAAATCGGCGTCGACGCAAAACGCGTCGACTTCGGCTATTTCTTCACAACTTTGAGATAGACTATGTCCATCCCTGACATCCCTCGAGCCTCGAAACTGACCAACGGGAGGTTAAAAAGATTCATATTACGCCGCAATGACAATTTTGGAACCTTTTCAGGCCCTAATACAGTCAAGGCAGTTTTCTGAACCTTTTTGGTCATTCATGCCCCCTTGCGGAAAGCTTTCCGAATGACCACCCTCTTACGTCAAGTCTTTTACCAGGCATACCGGAATGTCCACAAGGCCGTCCGGGTGCGCTACCTCTTGGTCTGGACGCCGACGGATCAACGACTCCGCGTCGGCTTGACTTTGTTGGCGTACCGCCGAAATCCAATTTGACCTGCACCAGGGCCGAGGGTCTTCGGTTGCCGTCCATCCCGTGACCTTTCGTTTCGTGCTTTACGCTGGACGCCAGGGACAGAACATTTGTCTGTCTATCTCTTTCTGGTTGTGTGTTTCGCCGTGAAGCCTCCGCCTTTTTTCCAACGTTGCCCTCGCCAAAAAACATTTTCTAAAATATCTAAATAATTTACAAAATATATACATTAGTACGCATATCACAAAAAAAATCAAAAATCTCCCGGGCGTATCGATTTGAGCAAAAAAAAAGAAAAAATAAGGCGAGATTTAGATGAGATTAAGTGAAAAAATAAATTTTTTGTACATGCCCGTTTGGCGATGCGAGGTACGAAAAACGAATAAAAATTTAAAGCACGCAACAAATAAGAAAGATTTTTTTGTATTTTGTATTTTATATTTTTTTTGTATTTTTGTGATTTTGTATTTTTTTGTATTTTGTGTTTTTTGTGAAAAATAAATGCGAAAACAAAATTTTTTGGCCAAAAATTATGCGGCTGATTTACTGTTGCGGCCCGCCGCCTCCTTGCGCCCCTCTCTGGGCTCCTCCACGACCTCCGTAAGGTCTCCATACCCACTGGCCCTGCTGGCCTCCTCTTCCTTGCACCTGAGGCGCGGCACCTCTGCCCCGCACCGCTCCACGACCACCCCGGTTGGGGTTGTGGAACTGAAACTGGCCTCGGCCTCGGTTACCAGTCTTTTGCACCTTTCCTTGCGTACTCGGAGCTAATTCCTGGCTTCCTTGGCCTTGACCCTGACCTTGAGGTCCGGGAACCTTCAAAGTAGCGCCAGTTTTTCCGTCTTGAGCTTTACTGAACTTAACAGAGCTTTGCAAGTCTGAACTGGCACTTCTTTTGGCTCCCATCACTCCGACCTGGTGATTGCTACTAAGCATCACAGATCGAAAGGCCGTTTTATATTCCAAGGGGGTATCGTGGTTATTATACACCCTCAACAGTCGGTTATTCGCCGCCACCATCGCCCTGGCATAAATGTTTCCAATATGCATCGGGGATAGCGGGGCGCATTCCAACACGAGGAATAGCATCATAACCAAATACCTTACCGAGGAAAAAGCATCAGGTGCTCTCTCCGACTTGAGCCACCTGGGGAGAAAGTCATACATGACCCTCTCCCAGAGTTCTTCAGGTAAATTTGTCCGATCATAGAGAAACGCTCCCTGGACTCTGAACTGTTGTTCATAGTCCCGGTAGATTTCCCTAACGGCGTCGTTTACCATGAAGAAGACTCTTTCTGACTCAAATTGCTCGAAAGCAAAATATTTGGCCACTGCACTCGTAAAAAATGATATTGGGCCAGCTTCTCTGGCTTTTGGCTGATAGACGTCCCAGAAGTCCAAGAGACTGTCCTTAAATTTTTCCGCAGTCACTTCCGGCGTTTCAGTTACCTGAGCAGCCTGTGCCTGCTTAATTTTGCTAGGAGCAGTCCCTTGCACTTGACTAGCTGCCACTCCAGGTTTTTGGTCCTTGCTGGGTTTTGCCTGACCTTTCGGTATCGGTTTCCCCATCGCAAGGCCTATTGCGCCTGAAGCTTGACTAGTTGTGGATGTGCTATCCAGAGTTGCAGTGACCACTGAAGATGTGGCCAATGACGGTGTTCCAGTTGAGGTAGAAGTAATTTGGGAAGTGGGGGTAGTAGTGGAGGTAATCGTAGGAGTTGAGGTCGATATGACGGACGAAGACGCCGTCTTACTTTCTTCCTCTTTCGCTTCTACTTTTGCTCCCTTAATACCCTTCTTCCTCTTTTCCTTCTCCTTAATTCTCATTTTCTTTTTCCTCTCAGCCATAAATAATATTTTCTCGTCGTTCCAACCCTTTTCTCTCATACTTTGAACGACTTTGGCTGAGTATAACCCTGGAACACCCCCATCAGCAGAAAACGCTATTACCTCCCTACTTTCCGTCATCTCCGAATCCGGCGTTTCCGCTTTCGTTTCGTCAATAACCAGCTTATCGGAGGGCATATCGTCGTCTACCTTCATTGGCGATGGTGGCTCTAATACGACTACCTTTGTTTCCAATTCGGGCGCTGCGGTATCATCTTTTTGGAGTCCGAATTGAATTGACATTTGGCGAAGTTTTTCGTTGTAAATCGCCGCGTTCTTTGCAAATTCTTCCTCCATTTGTTCACGTTGGAGCCGAATTCTTTGCTTCGCCTCCTCTTCCATCTTTAGAATGATTGCTAATCGACGTTGGTTGTCGAGGTCGGACTGCGTCTGAGCAGTTTGAGCTTGCATCAGTTCCGTTGCCGGAACTGATTGCTCTTGCTGCTGCTCATCTTCCGACAGCTCAGTCACGTCCTCGTCCTGAAGTCCTTGGTCTGGCGATTCATCTTCAGCCGGCAGTCCCACTGCATCGCTGAAGATTTCGCTTTCCGACGTTTGGACTTCCTGACCTGAAAGTATCGGAAATTCAACAACACCGACATCAGCCTGCTGTTTGCTCTCATCTTTCAGACTATCAGTCTTGATGGGGCTAATCTTGCCAGCTAATTTGGTGACAACACCTTCACCCGTTTTATAACTAAATGTGTGTAGAATTCCCGGTAAATCCGAGGCCAGAGGTCTAAGGTCAAAAATCTTTGTAGGGAAAGCTATACTATACTCCCTATTTTCCGCTTTTGACGCATAGACGTCTCCAACCTTGTCGATTTTCGTTTGCCAGGTTACCCCATATCTTAATGATGGCGTTCTTTGTGCTAGCTCGATATGGTAGAACCTGACATAATAATACGGATTTGAGCTATAGCTCTTACTGTCCGTAGTTATCGTGTCAGGGCTGCCAGGGATCGGCGCGCACACATCAGCATTTTTCCACAATCTTAATCGAATCGGCATAAATCCGAATCGATTCATCCAAACATATATTCCGGCACCTTTGCGGGGTACCTCATACTCTATATTTGGAAGAGTTTTCGCCAGCATAAGATATTGGGACAACCTCTCATCTGACCGCCAAGCCATTTCTTTTATTTTGCCCTGCAGCTCTGGGCTGAACGATGTAATGAACCTGTAACTGAACATTTCGGCCATTACAAAGTCCAGTTCCTTTCTGCTGTGGGGCCAGATCACGTGAAAGGCCAGCGGGACTAAGGCACACGCGGCTTGCAGTTCCGAGAACCGCTTTTCCTCGAATGCCTTAGCATACTCCGCCAACTGAGGCTTCCAGTGATCTTTGTCAAAATAGCCTACCCCAGGATCAATATCAATAGGCACATGAACCAGATGATTTTTTAGGGCATCTAGTAGTGCTTGCTTTTGACGATCTTGGGGTAGCTTGACAACTTTCCTGGCTGTATCGATGAACCAAACTAAAGACGCTGGTTGAGTGAGTTCCTGATACTGCTTTCCCTGCGCCATCTCCTCCACTAGCTGTAGGCGCAACCTATCCTTGGCCGACAAGCGCTGTTCAGGCCTAATCATTTCGTCGTCATCGGGATCACTTGCCTCATCATAGGAATTGGGCTTTAATTTTTTACCCTGGCGATAAGCACTTGGATAAATGCCTCGCCACGGCAAATTTTCTTTCCCCTTCCTAGGATTGCATATGTCCCGATGGCAACGAAAATTAGGCCCTATTTCTTGCACTTGTGTGGCCCATCTTGCGTACATTTCTTGGCGCATCATGTGGTAGGTGGCCTCAGGCTGCCTAACCACAATATCAGGTGTACCCACAAAGTTACGTAATTTGTAGTCCGTAACTATATATGAGTAGAACTGATAAAATTTATATGAGAGTATTTCAATCTGGGCCGGATCGACTATATCGTGAGGAAAGTTGGCAACTCCCCCACATAGCTCAATCACGTACCCATAGTGAAATGCTCCCATAAAAATTGCCAACGAAAAATACGCGTCCATACCAGCGTACTGCAGCATTTCTTCAGGAACTCTTTCTTTGGCAACACTTTGTCTATTACGTAAGAGACTGAAATCAGTCTGGTGAGGACCGATGTCAGCCAAATACATTTCGGCAAAGAGTCCCTTCAATTTCAATGTCTCAGGGCAGATACCTGCTTTCCTGGATTTGGTAATCTCGCTTCCCATGATCTGCTTTGCCGTGACGCTTAGGTCATAGTATCTTCCTAGATTTCCATCTTTGATACTACACCTAATCGCGTCAGACAAATCGCGACCATCGGTGCTTTTTCCGCATCCACGGACATTGATAATTGAAACTATATCTTCCAAAACGGCGTAACCGACTAACAACGTCGCTGAGCGTAAAAAGTGTAACAATATGTTCCACTCTTGCTCCTGCAGCAACGTTAAGTCGATTACGAACGTTTTGCCATTTAGATGGGCGAACGAAACTAATCTGGCAAACTGGTTGCCTTTTTCGTTTTCGCACCCCCACCTAAACAGCTTTCCAGCGTCCTCTCGGTTCACCTTCTCTACATCGAAGCCGATAATGCTCATGCCTCGGAAAGTGCTGCTTTCTAGGTGTTTTATCACCCTTTCCACACTTCCCATGGGAACAATTATCGGCTCGATTGGGTTGGTCGGCCAGAACTCAAAAGTGGCAAAAAACCACCTTTCCAACTCCGCTATCCGCATTGCCCGACGGATATTGTGGTCTAAAAAATTCAGGAGAGATTTAAATTTTAGCCAGACATACTCTACTAACTCCTTATGTGCATTTTCGTGACCCTTTTTACACTCTTTGGGTAATTTTACCCACTATTACTCTTTTAACTCTTTGGGGAAACTCTAGCACCTTTGTGCAGAACACCGTTTTGACTTTTGAACTTTTTGAAATTTTTGGAGCGGGAACTTGATTTTTAGCCTTTCTGGCCGTTGGGTGTCCCTTTATAGAAACCAAAATTGATAGGCAAAAATATGTGAAATTAGGTGTTTTTCACTCTAACCCAACACACCTTTGCTACTCGATCAGCGCTTAATCGATCACAACCTTGATCTCCGCGACTAACTCCTGCTAATCCCCTTCTTCGCCGCTTTGCGGAAACCAGAGGGAGCGGGAATGACAAAAAACCTCCCCTAATCGGATCACCTAATTCGACCGAAGTCTTTTTCGGATCACCTAGGTTCGGCCCTTGCCACCCCCTTCTACCTAATTTTTTGTGTTAAATTCTCAACTCCCAGTTGGTAGCTCGTCCGAGAAAGGGCACAGAAACAGTCTTACAAAACACCCCTGACGAGCGTAACCTCCGCTCATTTTCTTACCTAACTATTTACAAATATAAAATGGTTGCTTACCGTCGACCAAAAAATAGCGATTGTTCTGCCGCGGGTGCGGCTCCCCAAATTGGACTTCATCGTCCGTCGCGTTGTACGTCCGAGTACAATCGTTCGGCGTACCCATTCGAAATTTTTTCTGGGCCCGTTTCTTTGCACCGAAATAATTTTTAAAATTTTTAAAACCGAATCTGCAGCTGTGAAAAGTAGACAGATGTATAAAACATTTACAGTCTATTCCCTTGCGGCTGCAAATTACCTCACGGGAGGGTTCCTCCGTTCACAATTTTTCGAAAAGATTTGAAAATGAAGAGCAGACGCGGGACACGACTTTTGAAACTTTTGAATGATTTGGAGTTGTTAACCAAGAAAGTGTAAAATGAAAAAATGTACGAAAACGGGTCTTTCGCTTTAAAAGCTTTTCCCCCGCTTCGTTAAAACACAATCCTACATTTCAAAAAATATTAAAACGGATTTCAACCGTTACAAAACACGATTAGAATAAATATTTATTAAATATACAAAATAAATACACGCAAATCGGCAGATTTTGCCGCTACGAAACTACATCAGGCGTAGCACTACTCTCCGCTAATTGCGAAGGTACAGTAAGACGATTTAATCGATTTTTTACGTAGTTCTGCCATCGTGTAGTCTCGTAGCGAAAAATTTTCAGCCTACTTGCTGAAACCTTTTGCCGTAGCAAAAGATTATCATAACGTGCGATTGTTATGACATTATCCTCTAACCTGGAAACATCAGTTATAATGAAGGGTCCTTCCCAAGTTAAGCCTAGTTTCTTTTGCTTATCAACTTTAAGAAGTACCCAATCATTTTCTTTAAAAACCGAGGTTTTAATTTTCTTGTCGAAATATCTTTTGCTAGCTTCCGCTGCTTTCTGGATATTTTCGGCAATAATACTATAAAGCCTGGTTAAGTGGTCTGTTAGGATGAATTTGTATGCCTCATAATTCATGGGCATTACTATTTTAAGGGCTTTTGACAAATTCATCCCGAACTTTGCCTCATGGCCCCGTAACAACGCAAATGGCGAGGCCTTCGTCACTGCGTGTGGGGTAGCATTGTAGGCAAAGACCACTGATTTGAGATATCTTGGCCAGCTATCGGGTTCACCGATAGCTACTTTTCTCAGTTGTTTTATTAGAGTTTGGTTGAACCTCTCTACCATACCATTACCCTGAGGGTGGTAAGCAGTAGTGAAGATCTTCTTACACTCTAATAAATGACAAACTGATTTCATTAAATCCGAAGTAAAACAAGATCCATTGTCACTTAGGAGTTTCGTTGGTGTTCCATGCCTAAATATTATAGCTTCTAAGAACGCATTCACAACTGAATTTGCTGATTGATCTGGGATCATCTCAGCTTCAACCCATTTTGTGAAATAGTCCTGAAAAACTATAACATAAGGCATTCTTTCTCCCAAAGGCGAAATTCCTACTATATCCACAGATACAATGTCGAATGGACCTTGTGGCACAATGGGTATCAACGGAGGAATGGATGGCTTTCCTGCAGTTGCCATTTGACAGACAACGCAGTATTTTATCCATTCCCTGACATCTTTTTCCATGCCAGGCCACCAATAGTGCAATTTCATGACACTCAGAGTTCTTTTGAAACCCTGGTGTGTCATTATTACAGCACCATGATGCTGATGCAGCACAGAGTCCCTGAGGTTTGCGGGTACGACCAATTGGTCTTCGCTTTCTGCCTCAGTTTCCCTATACAATACACCATTTTCTTCGTAGAACCCACTGTGATACTTCGTGGTGCTATTTGCACCTAATCTATCCCAGATTGGCTTTAAGCTTTCGTCTGCTTTTTGCAGTTTGCTCATCAAGTCATCTGGGATCAGGCCAATAGATATCTCTTCTTCTCCTGATGTTCCTGGTTTATCAAACTCCTCTTCTTTTCTAGGGTGTAACCACTGCACATTGTCTTGTTCCTTAGGTATCGCAGATCTATCAGTTTCCTGATTTTCTTTCTGCACCTTTTCAGAAACACGAGCTTTGCTTCGGGTTACTACCGCTTCTACTCCTTTAGGATGCTCTCTTTCGTCCCCAGGACTATTTCGAGCACCCTCTTCTTCCTTTTTATCCTTGTGGGATTTATTCTTTTCGGGGATGTTGTTCCTCTTGGCCTCCAAGGAAATTTGTTGTTGTTCTTGTTGTTCTTTTATTATTCCTTTGACATCGGAGGAAACAACATCCGACTTGAACATACTTTCCCACTTTGGTGGTGATTTCACCACATCCTCTGGCTCATCCTTTCTAGAGAGAAAGTCAGCCATAGCATTTTGTCTACCTGGCACGTATTCTAATTTGTAGTTGTATTGATTTATGATCGCATACCACCGTTTCAATTTGTCATTTGTTGTAGTGTTGACTTTCATTGATAACAGTGGTCTGTGATCTGTCTTAATCAATACTTTCTGCCCCAATAAATAGTGCCGATAGATTTTGAGGCCGTAGATAATCGCGAGGCACTCCCTTTCGGTTGCGCACCACTTTTTCTCGTCCTCTTTTAGCACACGGCTATTGTATGCTATGACCCACTTATCGTCTCCAGACTCTTGATACAGAACAGCCCCTAGTGCTGTTCCACTGGCATCGGTTTGTAGAATGAATTGGGCTGAGCCATCCATTACTGGGTACCTAAGAAATGGAACCGATACCAGTGCTTCTTTCAAAGCATTAAATGCTTTGTAGTGATCCTCTGTGACGAGCCATTTATTCCTTTTCTTGGCCGTCAGCTTATACAAAGGTTCTGCGTGCTTTGCCAGGTGTGGTATAAATTTTTTACACCACTGGAGCATTCCGAGAAACCTTTGCATACGCTTGACCGAGTCCGGGAATTCAAACTCTTTAATAGCTTGCACTTTTTTCGGATCGGGCGAAATTCCATTAGAATCCAAAATGTGACCAAGAAAATGAACCTTCTTTGGCAGGAATTCGCATTTTTCCGGTTTAAGTGTAAGCTGGGCTCGTCTCAGAGCATCTAGGACCAATTTCAAATTTTCTACGTGTTCCTCGAACGTATTCGAGAACACTATGATATCGTCTATGTAAACTAGACATATCTTCCACACATGAGGATGAAGGATTCTCTCCATCATCCTCTGGAACTCGGCTGGTGCATTTTTCAGTCCAAAGGGCATTACTTTGAACTGAAACAACCCTTCTTGACACAGGAAAGCAGTCTTTTCTTTACTGCCTTCTTCCATTGGCACTTGCCAATAGCCAGACTTAAGGTCAAGAGTCGTATAAAATTTTGCTCTCCCGAGGCAGTCCAGATAATCATCCATTCTTGGTATTGGATATCGATCATCCTTCGTAACCTCGTTCAAGCCTCTGAAATCAACAACCGGCCTGAGCGACCCATCTTTCTTCCCTACTAGGAATAATGGCGCCGCCCAGGGCGATCTTGATGGCTCTATGACTCCTTTGTCTAGCATTTCCTGCACATGTTGTCTGATATATGGTCGACGTTCAATGGCAGCTCTATAGTAATGTTTCGCCACAGGGCTAGCATCACCTGTATTAATTTTACAAGTAAGATGGGGAGTAGTTGTCAGAGGATCATGAGGTAGGCTAAATACATCCCGGTATTTCACGAGTTGCCGTATCGCCATCTCTTTCTGTTCCTCTGACACTGTAGCTTTAGAGGTCATTTTGTACAATGCTTCCAGAAACACAACTCCATCGAATTTTGATTCCTTGGCATCGAAAATGCCCTCTAGGCTACTTTCTCCACTATTTCCTGCCTGTAAAATTGATACACCTGATTCTCCCCGAAATACGGAGTTACAGTAGCCAAGAACTTGATTAGGTTCTATCAGGCAGCCGGAACCCGTATTGTTGGAGATCATCAATACAAAGTCCTCCTTTGAACCATCAACTATAGTATCATCTACTCTGAATCTCGTTTCTGAATCATCTCCTTCGACGATGATTCCATTTATTCTATTTGCCGAGGATTTATTCCACAATTTAGCTTTCACTAGCTGATCTGTTCCATGTGGAATGTAAATTCTATTACAAGCCACTACTGGAACTAGATCTTCCAGCTGCTCAATTGTCGAATGTTGATCTTCTTCAATAGAATTTTCTTGTACTGATTCTGCTATCATCGGATTATGCATCCCAACTATTGGAATTGCTTTCTTATCAGATGTTAACAAATCAATACTTTTCTTTACACCCATCATAGTCATTGAACCTTTTCCAAAATCTATTACCGTATTGACTTCCGGATGCGCCAGGAAGTCTGTTCCCAATATCAAATCTTCTGCGGACCCTGGTATTATGATAGCTTTAACTGGAAAACGGCCATAATCACATTGCATTTGAAATTGAACGTAACCATGTGCACTAACTACTTTACCATTGGCGACAGTGACTTTTAGGATCTTAGGGTACGCTGTATACTCCAGTCCAAGTGATTTTTTCAAGAAATCACCCGACATCACCGAACACTGAGCTCCCGTGTCAATCAGTGCCTTTGCAGTAGTAGCACACACAGTTACTTTAATGTGAAATGGCTGTGTTCTAGGGTACTTTGCTAACATATCCAGTTCCTCTGCAGTCGCCTTCCTACCATACTCGGCACTGCATTCCATTTCTGGCACATTCTCCTCTTTCTCCATGGCACAATTATGTAAACCACACAACTTCATCTCCATCATTGGTTCTTGCTGTACACTGTTGATACCACTACTTGGCGGTTGGTCCGTCTGCCCGGAGGCTTGCGACGGACTAACTACCTTTTGCGGAACCAACAGGGTATTTGAACTCTGATTTGCGATTACTGGTTGTTGGTCCATTAGATTCGGTCCTGGTAACATCAGCTGGGTGGTCGCCTGTAACAACCTCATCTGCTCCCTGAGCTTCTTCAACTTTACGTATTCCTGAAACTCGGCATATTCTTGCAAATTTTCCGCCTCGTCCTCAGGAAACGAAACTTGATAAGCTCCCCTTTCGCCTTCGTTACCAAAACCTCCTCTACTTCCTCCGTAATTTCCTCTGAAATTACCTCTGAAATTTCCTCTACCTCGGAAATTTCCAAAACTTCCTCTAGGACTTCCTCTTCCAAAGCCTCTTCCACTATTTCCACCCCTTCCACGATTTTGCAGACCTTTATAAAAATTCAAGGTTCTACAATCAATCGTGTTGTGAGTGTTATTTTCGTGGTAAGTACACCATTTTCGCTGCTGAACCTCTTGTTGACTTTTCGCTTTCGCTTTATCAACTTTCTGAGTTAAAGCAGTTATGGCTTCCTCTTGAGCTTTGGTCGAGTTCCTAATCTCTTCATAACATTGTGCCATTTTGATAAACTCCTTAGATAAAGCCACCATGAGGGAGTCCTTTTTTGGCTCCTCGACAGGCTGTTGCCGAGGCATTATGGCCTGTTGCGGAGGTACTTCAAGTACTTCCTCATCTGCTATATCTATCAATTGATTTTGCGAAGATTGCATTGGAGTTTGCCTTTCTGTGTTTGGTCTTCTAAAGTCCCTATTGCGTTTTTGGGCGCTTTCATAAGGTCTTTGGATTACATTCACATCGGCTTGCTGCTCCTCAGCAATTTCCGCTTGTGCCGTATTTATCATCATGGGCTGCTCTCTTGGCCCAAATGTTCTGATCGCATTCCGGTACTTTAACTCTATCTCATAGACTGCCTGCGAAAGATCATACCAATTTTTGAATTTTGCTATGTCTTTCTGCAGTTCTAATTGATAAGTCAAAGAACTCCTATAGAAAAAGGTTTCAATGATTATTTTATTTTTAAACTCCTTTGTTTCACTCTGATAAACGAGATTCACATGTGCTCGAACCCTTTTTAAAAATTTGGTTGCTGCTTCGTCGGGTTCCTGCTTAATATCTAATAAATCCCGTTTGAGCATGTCCAGGTTACAATCTGGAGCACAATAATTCAAAATCTTGTCTCGGGCCTCCCTATATGTCGTTGACTCTTCGGCCAATTCTTTCGGCAAGTCCCTTGACAAACGGGTTAATGCTTCTAGTTTCACCTCATCGGGAGTATTCTTACGAAACTCACCTTCTAGCTCCACTAGAAAAGCAAGAACCTGTTTACTTGGCATATCAGATTGCAGTAATTTCGGTTTGATCGCCCTTTCAATGTCATAGACAGTTGGGCCTACTTGAGCCGGATTGACCCATAAAGCTGGATCAATCGGAATCATTGTAGGCATGACCTGCTGCCTGACACTTGGGGTCTCTCCCCTAATACAACTGCTCTGTTGTGAGATAGTTGGATTTATCAGACTTGGGTTTTTTAGGCCTTCGTCAAAACCACAACTACTCACTCTCTGCTCCACTTTTGAGGTAGTGGGCAAATGAGACATATACTGCTCTTTAGGACCGAGACTTGACTTGTGGTCTTTCCGTCTACAGTCTTGCTGAAGAGTGATGCCATCATTTTGCCACGCTAACTCTTCCTGGCCCTGCTCAAACTTCAATGCACCACCTTGTTCCAAACAGCCAGCATTGCTTTGCCTAGGTTCATTTGCCTTAGTGGCTTTCTGTGAACCTGTATTAGCAATGCTGGCAAATATGCCATCATAAACATCTAACCTGTTCATGATCTGGTCCAATTTGTCTTCTAATGAGCTCTTTCGAGGATTTTCTCGATGTTCCTCCCGCTCGTTATCCCAATATAATCGATGGTACGTGTCGAATAATTGGGCGGGTTTATTAATTGGCCGGCGCTGCTGTTGATCCAAAACCGGAATGTTCATCTTCGGTAATGGACGCGCCGGTCCCATAATTGGCGGATGTAAATATTCGCCTCTCTTGGGGAGGTTGGTCGACGACGGAATTTTAAAAATTTGATCTTCGTTGGCCGATAATATCGCGTCGTCGTCCTCCCTCTCGACAGCTGTCGAGGTCGTAGGTCGATTGCCTTCATTCTCCACCGATAAAGGCCTGTGATCTGAGCAATTGTCCTCTTCAGCTGAAGTTTCAGCTGAAGTTAGGACAATTAACTTTTCTGCATCACGGGCCTTTTTTCCCGGTGGTGTTCGGGGCAAACCGGAGCTCTTGAGGCCACCTAGGTTGTCTTTATTCATTTTGTAACCTCCCAGTTCTCTATAAAAACCAATAGGTTTTTTGACTCCTCGAGTTTGCCTCTGATTTTCCGTTACTTTGAGAGTCAGAAGCCACCACTTGTTGAAATGAGACTTGGGGTTAGATAGAGAAATATAAATAAAGGATTTGATACCAAAAATAGACCTAATCAGTCACTCACAAATTCACCTAATCAGGCCGAAACCTTAGGTAGAATAAGCTTGCAACAGTTCAGTCAGTCTCAAGTTCAACAAAAATCTCCTGCTTTCGTCCCGAAGAACTGCAGAAGATAAGATAACACCCTGAGCTCAAGTAACTTCAAACCAGGGGCAAAATCAGAAGTCAGGCCGAGAACTGAGTTGTAAATGTAGACTTGCACGCTGGGTGGCTCTCCAGAAGTCCGGGGTCTAACCTGCGTTCCCTCCGCTGCGAGTAATCCAAAGGCGATCGGCCGAGGGTCGTTGTATTCCAGGCGGAAATGCTCCACCACAATAAAATAACAAAATAATATAATATTATGCCCTACTGGGCCGCCGATATCTTTTTTAATAAAACAAAACAATAATCAATGAATGACCAAAAACATAGACGACCGGCATATTTATGCACGGTGTCTATGCAAATCGGCGTCGACGCAAAACGCGTCGACTTCGGCTATTTCTTCACAACTTTGAGATAGACTATGTCCATCCCTGACACGTGTCTTGGATAAGATTTCTGGTCGCCTTCAAAGATTATTAGTTCAATACATTCAGGATGAGGTCACAATCCCCGAAAACTATTACTCTGTTTTTAACAGAATGCTTGTAGGTTGCTGATAATTTTGGTATCAAGTCGAGTTGAACTAGAATAGCATATTTTAATCAGACGTTTTTCAGGTAGACGCTCATGAAGTCTTCAGATTGGCATTTTATTGGTTAACGAACTTCCAGAACTACCGTTCGGACACACACCATAATTTTGATCTGCAATGATGTCGTACCTGTTCCTAAGATTTAAATAGTTCACATGGCAAGCGACTCACGTAAATATAGATTCAAAATTTCGTGCATGAATATAGAACTTTTGTAGCATAATGCAGCTTCTCACTTGGACAGTCAAGCTAACAGTATCCGAAATTATAATACGGTACTCAATGACGTCTGTTTATCAGGAAATAATCAAAATATAAAATATATTAGTATCATATTTCCAATTTCACCACTTACACGAACAGACTACAGTTTTCAAATGCAGAGACACAAACAAGATACTCCTGAAGAAGTTAATTGAATCTTTTGTAGCAATTGATATCCTGACAACCAGTGCATAGAAGATCACTTTGATCATGGTCAATTTGAAGCTTGATATCTGAAACTTAATTCAGCACAGTGTATAAGAAAGCCAAGTCTAGCTCTCTTTATTTTCAAAGGAGACTAATTAATTTTTTTTGGTTCGCGGGATGCATGATATTGAAGTAAAGTTGTCAAAGTCTTCAACAGAATGATGAAAATTGGAAACTTATCCTCATCTTTTTTCATATGAGAAGAGTGAGAAGAAAGCCGCTCGGTGTGTGATATGAAAAGAATTTATTTGACCGTGAACCATTTGAGACGTATAATTGACATTCTAATTTTCTGATAATAAAGATGGTGAATCAATCTGCTTCCTGTTAAATGATGATGAACAGAAAGGTCGAGAACTCGGATAAAATCGTGAAATGGTTTTGTCTCCAAATTGAATTTTAAAATGATTAAATTAGTTTTTACGGCATTTCTAGAAGAAATAACAACAATTTTTTTCGAAAATGCCTCGAATTTCATCCTCATGACCAATCAAGTAGTTTTTGATCTAAAATCTAATTGTATTAGTGGAATCAAGTCCATCGCGTTGCTACAGCAGCAAGGAAGAAAATGGCACATCCACGGAACCAAAATATCGTTTCCACAGGATTGGAACGCGAGGTATGCAATTTGCAAAAAGATTACTGAATTTGGAAAGCATAAGATACAGATCAATGCGTATGTTAGCAGTGATTCACGATGTGAATACTGCATTAGACATGTATTGCAAAAAAACTGAAGAAATGGGTCATGTGAAAATCCGCGAACCATAAACTGATTGTGAATCATCAAGGATTTGATTGTGCTCGTAAATGCAGCCTGTAACTATGTTGAAATGACTCGGATACACCGTTTTTCTTGAAATGCTTGTAAATATTATGGTGGAAAGCAAGTGCTGTTGGATATTTTTCGTATTTCCCACTAAGCCATATGTCGCATAGAACAAAAAATTTGTGAGCTTTTTCAACAGACCGGTGCCATTTTTTAAGTGAAAAATCCTTCTGTAAAAGCTGCATGAAAAATACTTTGAGAGCGGTTCTTATTTTTTGTCATTTTCTAATTTACAAGCATTTTATAAAACAGGCTACAGATGGGGCTGTAGCTCCTATCCTGGCTACTGTCCAGTGAGATGTGACCATCTCGGCTGAGGATCTACAAGAATGGCCGGATTTGAAAATTGTGAACTTGATTTCCATAACGAGTGGTTCAACCTAAATTCCAAAAAAATACAAAATCAAAACTTGCGATCTGATTTAACTTCTTGAAATATTTCGACACGATTTCTATGACTCCACCTTGTGTTTCACTGACCTATGATAAACCAAAATTCTATAATATCTGAAAATGAGAAACTTTGAGTAGTTTATTTATGCTGAGTACCGTGGTAGCATTCATTTTGCATAAAATTAAATATTCGGATAGCAACGGTAGCCCTAAGTTTGGAATTTTTACAATGTTTGACATTTTTCGGTCTATATACGTGCTCCGAAATATCAAACCTAAGAAAAGACGTGACCTCTATAGCCAAATGTTCGTCAAATGCATCAGGTTGAAAAAAATTTTAATCCCTCCTTTTAATTTTTTATCCTATTCTTAAGTGTCAAAATTTCACACTGGGAATGTCAACCAGATGAGAATAAATCAAATGATAATCGAGCGTAGGACTTTTGCAACACGGCAATGCACCGGAATAACTCTTGCCGTTTTCTCGTAAACGGATTTCAGATAACCACTCGATTTCTGAAATCTTATGTAAATAGTGTAAAAATTTTCGACCTTTCATTTGAAATATATCGTTCACCAACCATCAAAGCTAGATCAGTAAAAATTTATCGAGACTTCGAGCCACATTTTTTCTTTCACTGCGTTAAATAAAGACGAATTATGTTTCCTCCAAAATTTACTGGTTGGGGTTTATTCAGATTTAAAAACATATTTCAATGACGTGTGTGCCTGTTAGCTTTTGAATGCGCAAATTGGATTACAATTTCAGGCTAATATGCCGGACATTAGTGCATTTAGGTTGTTTCCATCTTTTTTTGACACTTTAAATAAGTTTAAAAATGTAAAGTACGAGATTATAAGAATGTTTATTGCATGATAATGGATGCTTTATTGTAGGGTTATATTTTTTCTACGGTTTGATGTTTTGAATCGCGCACACATAACATGAAATGCTAAAAACTTGGAAAATTCCAAAGTTTAGGATACTGTAGTCATGTGAATTTTGACCTCCACGCAAAATAAATTCGGAATGATACTCAGCAAGTAAAACTACTCAACATAATTGATTTTCAGGTATCATTAATATTTAAGTTATCACGGTCAAGGTCTAACGTTTCAGAAACCACATCTTGGGAAAATGTTGAGCTAAGCACTGAATTACGGGGCCATTTTTTCGAAAAATGAAATTCTCACGGGTTATCAAATAGCAAACTATGCGACTGAATTTCTAATTTATTTAGCTCTTTGTTTTTTTTTCCAATTTTTGAATAATCTTTGAATTCTATTCTATAAGTTAGTTATGGTAACTGTTATAACATGAAAAATAAAATTTCGGCTTAGCTTCTCTTCTCCGCCATCTTTCTGGCACGACACTTTCGCCGTCTCCTTAACGACTTTCCTACGGTTTGCGATGGCATCCTAAATAACATGAGCATTTATTCTAGATCGCAAAGTTTTGGATAGCACGCAGGAAAGTTTTCAGCACAAAAACATACGATTATAAGGATTCCACAAGTATAACAATATTTGAAGAAAGAATTTGCTTCAAAGACGTCCCGTGCCAATTCTGCAAAAAACTGACTTAACTGTACACAGTGACCAAATTATGGTACTAAACCTACCATATTTTCGAAAGTTACATGGATTATCTTTCTTTTGTATTCGCTGTAAAAGTAAAGGTTATTTCACATTAATCAGCATCATATTTACAGACAATCTTTGCAGCAAATTTGAACTTGTTTGGAAGAAACAGAGCTGTTACAATCTATCATGAATCCTGCCAAAATTTCATAACTATTTCGTTTGAAACCGAACAGCATAATATTGATACCCTCAGGAATACCAAATCAAATATAAGGGCACACTCACGTCGTAGATATTTGATTTTCCGCAACCTCACTCAAAGTCGGCGGCATGTCACTTGTCAAATTCATGCCTTAAAATGAAGTTCTAATTCTCCAGTACTTTCCCGAAATTTCAATAATTTGAGTAAACGTGCCAACCTGGTGTAGATACTATTTTTGTCAAAAAATGGAATTCGCAGTGTGGATCCTTACGGAAGTTTCATTAATTGATGATGAAATTGTTTTCATTGAGTTGGTAAGTTGTTGAGTTCAAAATAGCATAAACGCCATGTGTTAAATGATCATATTCTGAGTCAGTGTTACTTACTATAGCCAGTATGTTATCCATTATTCAGTGCCACAAGGTCGAGCCTCATATAAAGATAAAGGGGAATTGCAAATACCAAATAAAATCGATTTGAATCTTTATATCTGAAACGTTATTCAACACAGTGAATAGGAGGGCAAAATCGAGCTATTGAATTTTTTAAGAGAAACTGAACAAAATTTTCAGTTTCGCGACATGAAGGATGCTGAAATAAAGCTGTAAAACCCTCCAGAAAAACGATTGACCGTGTTGACGACGATTGAGATTTCACTTTTTGGAGAAAGAGACCCCGTGGTCATTGCGAATCAATCTGTTTCATGTTGATCGGTGAATAAACAGGAATTCCGAGAATTGTGAGAAAATCGCAGAGTAGCGTTTCGTCACAAAAATGAATAAATTAGCTATTATCAACTTTGCAGGTGAAGTAAGAATAAATTCGCTCGAAAATGCCACGCATTTCATCCTCATGACCAACGAAGAAGAGTTTTTTTTTATCTGAAATCTCATTGTGTTAGTGGAACCAGGTCTATCGCATTGCTACAGCTGCAAGGAATAAAAATGGCAACTTGGAATTGTTCTATAAAATCAAGATGTCGTTTTTCCTAGATAGGAACGACAATTAGAAAAGAGATCATTTAATTTTGAAAAGCAAAAGTTTCAGCAATAATTTACGATGTGAATACTGAATTGGACACATTTTGAGAAAATTATAAAAATTGGCGCATATGAAAATCTGCCAAACCTCAAACTGATCATGAGTTATCAATGATTTGATTGTGCTTCGTTTTGCAATCGTACTAAAAAGACTCAAATAAGGGCTGTAGCTTTTCCTATTGGCGACAGTCGGGTTAGGTGAGACCATCTCGACTATAAGAATAGTTGGATTCGGAAATTGTGAACTATCATGTTCCAATGGTGAAATACGCATGAAATTATCAATAGTACTATAGCCAGAAGTAGCTTAAATTTGATGCGCAATTTCGACTAAGCGAAAAAGTTTATACTTTTAGAAAAACACCAAATTTCTCCAGGAAATTAGTAATCCGGAATCATTAAAAAACATCAAGCTTATCCACTGTCGATTTTGACAGAACTGCGTCCATACCTGAACGCTACTCGAGAAAATTTGACCACTTAATCAGATAATTGAAAGAAATTTCCAGCTGTTCGGTTTGTTGCTCACTGATGAATCGATTTCAGTAATATGCTCACTAGTTTTTTCGCATTGAACCTAGTTTCATAAAATCGCTTCGTCGATCATTTGAAAATGTCCTCAGGTTATGACAGCGCCTAGAGTTTCGTATCAGTCAGCTAATTATTATAGTCTATTTTCTTGGAAATGCTCCGAAAGAAAACTGTAAAGCAAGTATCACGTATTTTTTACGACTTTTTGTCGAACCGTATGTCGTAAACGACTGATAATTGGTGAGCATATTCAAAAGAAAAATATTTTTTCAGGCAAAAAATTCTGTACTAAAAAGCTTTGTGTAAATAATTTTTATGACATTTTTCAATAAACAAGCATTTTAAAAAGAAGCTTCACCACAACACGTAGGCATTTATGGTACCTCTTCTGGCCATTTTCACAGGTTCGCGAAGCTTATGCTGCTCGTAGATCCTCAAAAACCAAGGGCATCTCTTCACTTGCCCCTTGAGACCCATTGTTGAGGAACATTGTCGCTTAGTGATAAACTTGTAGAAAAAATAAAAAATTTATGTAGAGTTTGCTGTCTTTATTCCGTGATCAATCCGCATTCTGCAATTGACCAACATTCAAAATCGTATCGTTCATAAGATTTTTTTGAATATAATCCATAAAAATAGTTTTTCATATTGACAAAATTTATGATCAACTTTTACAGTGCGTGCATTGTACTTGTATTTCTAAAAAATTTCAAAGTTTTATCACTTTATGAGGCGTGCCTATTATTTATTATTGGAAACTGACATCACGTGCCTTACGATCACGATAGATATATTGCATTTTAGTTGAAAGCCGATCTGAAAAGAAACTATAAAAAATTTCTAACCGCCAACACCTTTGGCTATTATTCCATTTTAAAAATGGATGGAGGTGCATTTATCATCTGTTTGCTTTGTGAACAAATCATGAACATATTGCCAATAGCATCCTATTAGCAACAGAAAACTAATATCATATTTTTCGACACTTGGTGCCATTTCAGTTTGTTTCATACTATAACATAAGACATTTTTGCGGGCTACGGTAATGAAAGAATTCATCATGTTGAAAAAAAATATTTTCTGAAATTTCGGCTAGAACAATCCCTGTTCCCTATGGATTATTCTCGTTTCGACTGCCCAAAATCTTTTAGATTTGTTGAGTACTGTAATCACATGTATCAATTCTGACTTCGAGAGTTTTTTCCATTCTTGCGATTTTCACCACCATTCCCCATTTTACGGCACTCCAACGAGAGACACAACAACATTTAATCTTCAAAGTGTCACCAATTGGAAGGACTTACTCTCGTCATTGTTTTTCCACTCAATTTTCACAGAAACCCATTAAATAGTTGAGACTGCTCTCTGCTAGATGAGGCCACGCGAAAAAATACACTCACATACACACAAAGTACGGTTCCGAGTAGCCGGATTTCGAGAGCAAAGTCAACAAGCAATCAACTTGAAATAAAACACACGTATGTTCAACGGGAAGGCAAAAGTCGTGGTGGCTCCGCGGTCATCAGATAGCCCACCATGGAATACGCGGAACGAAACGGCCAATATTTACCCAATTTTTTGGCCACCCGGGAAAAGTCAATTCTAGAATTGCGGCGACATGCGCCATCGGATGAGGAAAGACCAATATGGAATCTTGCGGCTTAAAATTCATGAAATAAACGGCAGGCATGAAATATTCTTTTACAAGAGTAAAGATACAGTAAGATTTCACGCATGCTCAGCATGTACGATTTGTGGATTACAGTGGAAATAACACGAGGCCATTTTTTAATTTTTCTATTTTACATCTTTTTGAAATTATTCTGCATGATTAATTTGTGAACCTCGATTTACTTTAGCTATTAATTATAGTTATACTATTTTATTTTATTTATCTTGCATTATTTTGATGATGTCAATTTTGTCCTTTGTTAGTAAAAATATGAGACCTGCATCATGTTCTGTTTGAAAGATTATCATGGAAGTCTAACCATGAACTATTCACAGAAAGTATTCGTGGAACAGAAAGACTTTCAAGTCTAACACTTAGACCTGGATTTTTATGAAAAGAATCAAGCTTTGTATATTGATTCATTCGTGAAATTCCCAAAATTCTGTCCAGTTTTTGAGTATGACGAATTCTGAGGTTTTTCTCGTATTTGAATGTGTGTATCCTTTTGCTTCAATATAGTCAGTGTAAAAGTGCTCGAATATAAATTTTTTACGGTATTTAATGATTCTAAGAACCAAAGGCAGTTAGAAAACCCTGAACAGGTGTTTGAAGTCAAGTCAAATGCATGGACGACGCATGCGGAAATTTCACATTCAATTATTCTCAATTGCAAGTTACTCCAGGGCTCCTGATGTCTGCAAGAATTGATGCAACGGAAGTACCGAAAGCATTGGATAGTAATGTAGCTTGAAAATTCTTCTAAAAACTACAGTCAGTTTTTTATAAAACTCTTGCAAATTCAGGAATAAAAATATTTGGCAGAATTGGTAAAGTCGTTAACATAATATCGGGTATGCTCACAAATTTCCAGTCCTATGCTATATCTACTGCACAAAATCGTAAAAGCGTACGAGATTGTACTTGTTTTTCAGTTTTGTTATTCAGAAGCATTTCATAACTAACAAACTACCCAATCGGTGTTTTGTAAATTTTGAAGCGTGGAAAATAAGAGCGGTATGTTCAGAATTTTCAAGGAAGCATTCATTGTAGAATGGTTTCGAAACATTTGATCGATGTTTAATCAAGGCGAAGCAGAAATTTCTAGTTCAATTATGATTCTGTAATTGAAGACACTGCTTTGTTTTCCGCATATTTTTCACTCGAAAGCTCCTTAACTTTTTATCGATTCTCACTTGAAATCTGGGATTTTTTTCTACTCAACTTTTGGCTCCAGTTCAAAATGTGCATTTCTGATACTCTCGAGTTTTTGAAGCATGACTACATACGCTTGTAATGTAAATTTGTAATCATCAACTTTATAACTTTTTTCTTTCTAGAACAAAATCGTCTATCTATTGTACTGATGCTAATTAAGTGATGCTCAAATCCAACCGAGGCACCCCGTCAGCAGCAATGATGTAGTATGAATAATTAATATTCGTGAGTTTCGAAGGAGGAAATTATCTATTTCTCTTCGCAGGGATTAAGAAAACATTCAATTCTCAACCATTCAACATCCACCTTTTTCCAAATGATGATACTCGGCAACGGGCCCAACGAGCTCCAGATGGACCTTAAAGTATTATCGACTCCGACCCAAGTGATCCACTTTGTGCTTGGTGCGTTTTCTTGCCCCGTCTCCTGATTCGATTTTCGAGGGCTTTTCCCCCATTTTCTTCTTCCTCTAAAGCCCCATTTAATGCCCTTTTCCTCGAAAAAGTGGTTTACTGTAACCCCCGCCTTTGAAATCATAGAATTACCAGCTACAGTAAGACTCGTTGGCCCGTTTTTGTAGGATACCCTCCCACTACTACATAGGTTTTCGAGGACTCGTTATATGTACTTTATAGATCGAATCGAGAGGGTTGATCTATATACCTTCCCGTACATTATAATGTCAAACGGTTTAGGCAAACCGGCTGCGAAAATTTTACCTGCTCTCGCGTCCCACCTCAACGACCATACTTTATTGGACAACAATAGTCATCGTCATCATCTCGACGACGGTAGAAGTGCCATTTGCGCCAACAATATTCGTAGTCAACGGACACCCTGTCAGCCTCATTTGCATAATTCTATAAATAACAGCAACAATTCCACGTTGAATAGTATAATCAATAGTTTACATACTACGCCGTTTTCGGTCACAGATATTTTGACTCCAGCTGCCGCCGACGACTACGCCAACGGCAACAACAACAACAATATCAACAACTCGACGGCAAGTTCTTCGAGCGAAAAAGAAGAATATTCTAACGAAAATCAACAACTCCCAACGTCGAACTCGAACGCCATGATCAATCCGTCGTCCTTGGACGCATCGTTCCAAGCCGCGGCCGCCTACCATAGGACGGCGGCGGCGGCAGCAGCTTCGGGTGCCAACGTTTATTTGAACCAAGCGGCCGGCGGTTTCGGCCAGTACGGATCGGCAGCCGATTTCGGGGGCTATCATCAAGCAGCAGCTTGGTATTCGGGAGCGGCTGACCCCAGATTTGCTTCGAGTGAGTGAATGACGGTTCCTATAGATTCTTTGGAACATCAAGTTGGAAGTGCCAAAATTCATCTTTTCTTGTTTTAAATTATTTGCAAGCCGGTTGCAAATAATTAAAAATTTGGACCCTGGAATACTGAAAGATGTCATTGTGTGCTAATTCGAACACGAGCCTAGATTTTTGTGAGGATTCTCATTGTTGAAAACGTGTGTGAATTTTAGAACCCGCTGCTGAATATCCTAATTTGAATCTACGTTTTTTTTTCTAAACACTGCGAAGGTGGCAGAAAAAATTGGATTCTGAAAATATATTGACCTGCGTTTGAAATACCTGCAGATGGATTGCAGGAACAGCACAGAGACACTGTTCCTACATCTAACATCAAGACCCTAATTTTTGGATGTTACAATAAATTTGTTTTGAACATACAAAATTTCATGATTCAACAGGGAGGCTCAAAGTTGATTGGAAAGAGTATCTCCAATAGGAGAAATTTGGGTAAAAATATTTTTCGATTTATTTGTATTTGAGATTAATAAAGTGGGATTAACGTTAGTAAATTCTAGTGTTGTTAAAAATAAATTTCATTTCTCAGCAAACATTTTCCGTAAACTACAATAACAGACATCTCCAATGCATATAATTGCTGAAGTGATACTTGAAAAGGTCGTTCAATCTTTATTTGTCGGTAAACTGACACTGTCTATGAGCTATTCTGTGAAAAAATTTTTCGTATCTTGATCTATTTTTCGCACCATAGTTCCCAGATTCGGCCCCGGCGCCAGCATGCAAATGGCCGCCGCCGGTTTGGGCGCCTGCGGTATGATGGATCCGGCCAAGGCGGCCGCCGCCGGTATACAATTCCCGTTGTCGCAGCGTCGCAAGCGACGGGTGCTTTTCACACAGACGCAAGTCTACCAATTGGAGCATCGGTTCAAGCAGCAGAGGTATCTGTCGGCGCCCGAACGCGAACAATTGGCGCATAGTATCGGTTTGACGCCTACGCAAGTGAAAATTTGGTAAGCTAGAAGCGTTGGGAATGGCGTCAGGTCACTAGCAACTTATCAGAAGCCCAACCTTTATTTTCATGGATGCTTCAAAGATAGAACTGCATTAATGAGATTGATACCGTTGGATACAGCTTTTTAAGATCTATCAATTGATATTAAGTTCAGACGGCATTCTGTAGTTGAACCAATGGTTTCACAGCATCTGCTTCCAACTCAGTCTACCTTCCATGACTCTTCAGGTTCCAAAACCATCGTTACAAATGCAAAAGGCAAGCCAAAGAAAAAGAAATGCAATCGAACAATCGTTTAAATAATAACAATCCGTCCGACAAGCAACGAATCGATAGTCCGGATAGTGTGCGGTCATCGGACTTAGAATCGCCCCTGCCCCGACGGATAAGCCAACAACCGGGCGGCTCGTCGAGTGGAGCCCCGGCTCGTAAAATAGCCGTTCCGGTTTTGGTCAAAGACGGGAAACCGTGCGGCGCAGGAGGGGAGAGCTCACCCGATATGGCGTCGGCCGGCCCGTCCAGCCCCGAAAGTCCGCTAATGGAAAGCAAATACAGAGATTTGAGGCTCAATTTGGTGAGCTAACATTACGGTTCTTAGCCACAAATCCACCATAGAATTTTAAATGCTAACTCTGAGCAGTTATAACTTATCAAAAAATTGTCAAATTTTTAATGGGGTCACATCATTGAAGAGAACTCGTGAAGGTCTATCGACTGGTATAAAATTCACACGACTCGTGAAAATATTTATGTTCACTGATTTGTCTCTTATCACATGCAGAAGATGACTTTCCTTTTTCAGAAAGACCCTTACGGATTGGGCGCTTCCGCCGCCGCCGCTCAACACCAAGCCGCTTGGAACCAGACGGCCACCGCTGCAGCCGCGTCGTTCCCGTTCGGCGGTTTCAACGGCATGCCAGCGCATCATTTCGCGTCGACGCACCCGCACGCCGCCGCGGCGGCCGCCCACCACCACCAAAGTTCGGCGTCAATGGCCGCCGCTGCCGGTTTGGGCTACCCGTCGATGGCCGCCGCGGCTGCCAACGCCGCCTATTATCCTTTGCATCCTCCGTATTAATTTTTGCTTGAATAATGATGACGGAGTTGTTGATGGATTCTTAGGGATGCTTCGGGACTGAACTGGAATATGTGATACCTAACGCTTCGATATCTATCGATGGATTCCTAATTCACGGGGCATTGGAGCATGAAATTGTAGGATTTTTTGGCTACCGAAACGAAGTTAAGGATACTAGGTCATATTTTTATCAGTTCCTGCTCAAAAATCAGCTCCATGTGAGTCACGGGGTTAGTTTTCAAAATTTCTGGTCTTCTTGAAAGAGCACAGTTTCACCATCTCAATGCAGCTTGATCAACATAATTATTTTACGCCAAGAAACAAAATCATAAGGTTTTTCAACTAAAAATTACAATTTTAGGGTTTGACTTATAAGTTTGGGTATGATTTGGAGATGAAAATCTTGAGTTGTTTGCTGCTGACGGGTGATGAAGTTCATGGGCGTGTTTTAAGTTATAACCTTTAAATGGTTGCGCTAAGTATCACTAGGATGACGAGATAGTTTTGAGTATAACTTCTCGATGAGATCTAAGCTTTGAGGCAAGTTTACCGAATTTTTACTTCGATTCTATGTCTCTATGAATCCTTTAATTGCAAATGATTATTTACTTGATTTGTACCATATACCGTTTTTGTATGAAAAACGCGCTTTCGATCGAAAAAATATGTTTTAGCGCTTTTTCTTGTATTTCTGTACGCTTTAATTGTAGATTTTTTTGGGATCTCCATAATATACGTATATATGAAATAAAGTTATTTAGCGAATAAGTGGCAAATTATTCATTTATGGATGGATCAATATTGACAATGCCAGTCATTACCATGTTCCTATTGTGCTACATTTCACACAACACAAAAGCATATTGTCACGCAAAAATGTTAATTGTTACCTAACCATGCAAAAAATTTCTCTTTTCCACGGCCAGACTGCATGTCGCCCGATGACCAATGACCCATAAATTTTTGGCCAAACATATACACACAAAAAACACGTCGTTTTAGACGTTACGGTGGTCTTCGGACATTCCAGATGCTAATTACCATTGTCATTCGGGGTACAAAAGGGCCACTTATAGAAACGACCAATCTCCTCTCAAGTGGTCAAAACATGGCATGTGAAAAGAAGCGAATTTTTCATTTTTGGACGGGCAGACGAACAGGCGTCTTTAATGTTGTCTAATATAGCTACAGTACCCTTCGACAATGATCGATTTTGGTGAAAAAAGTCTGAAGATTTTCTCCGTCTATTGTGCTGGAAATTTTCGCGGGCCCTCTTCAACTATTACTTGCACCTGGATTGTTCGATGAAATGTAGGTTAACTGGTTGATGCGTACATGCACAGCTACAGTAAGAAAAGTAAATTTTCGATCAAAAAACGTTTACAAAATTTGATACTTTTATGTGACAAACAGAAAAATTGTCTGTTTGTCAAATATTTCTATACACACACACATGCACAATGCGAAAGTTCATATTGGTACCATTGTCTATTTCTATGTTTGAATGGCCTCGATTGACTTGTAAGTAAACTATCTCACGGCTGCACGGGGTACTGTGCCAAATATATCCGTACTGTTAATCTTTTGTGAAAATAGAGTAAAGCCTATTTTTCGATCCGCTTTTCTCCACTTCCGAGGTGAAAAATCACGATTCAGGGTTTTAACCGAAATTAAACAGTTGAGTTTAAATTGTGAGCTTAATTTCGTATTTTTCTGACTTCAACTTAGCTCTCTTGTGATGGCGTGGTGTACAGAGAAATCAAATCTGCATTCTACGTTCCCACTTCGAAATGGTTCCCGCATCATTATTTTGAGCATCAATCACAACGCTGCGAGATAATCATGTCATTGTCTGAACTTATAAACATCTATTCAATGGTTCGTAGTCATTTTTTCTTGAGATGCTTCTGAATTCTGAAACTAGAGAGCAAGCTCTATTATCATTGTTTTTTCTACCAGACCATAAGTCGTATGGAACTGAAAATTTTTGAACCCCCAAAAAATCTTTTCAATGAAAAATTCCACTGTAAAACCTTTTTTGTAAAGAATTTTGAAAGCAGTAACATTTCCTGTCATTGTTCAATTCGCAAGCATCTCACAAAAAGCGGACTATAGTTCCTAGATT
The DNA here is from genome assembly GCA_963922205.1 of Romanomermis culicivorax. Classification (NCBI taxonomy): domain Eukaryota; kingdom Metazoa; phylum Nematoda; class Enoplea; order Mermithida; family Mermithidae; genus Romanomermis; species Romanomermis culicivorax. The sequence continues at coordinate 698,308 of CAWUHX010000191.1, forward strand.
ATAAATTTTTCGCCTGATCTATATAAGTATAAATCCCCTTCACTGACGCCTATCATTGTGAGTCTATCATTGATTGAAAAAGTATCGTTTTACTTATTTTTCCTGATAGTCATCTGACTCCCGTACCACGGCTCATCTGATACTGACTAGAAGAGCACAGTTTCGAGATCCACAATCTGCTATAGTTTACTGTACCAGCTTGATGTCACGTGACCAATTACTGTAAGTTTTGTATTGCTTCCCGTGACATCCTTTTCATCACAGTCGAATCCAGAATTTTCCCGAGCGTGCGACGCCCGGTCCTGAAATTCGCACGATTGGGGCGAAACTTTCGGCCAGCTGACACACTTCAGCCGAACGAAGAGTTTACCTTTCCAATCATTATGTACACAAACGATTGAATAATATAAGTTTGCTTTAACACTTCAAAACTCGTTCATGATAAGTGAGAAAAATCATAGAACTACAATTGGGCTCGAATTGTCAATATGTAAATTTCTAATTTTGTACAAAAATGAGTAATAGTTATTGAAGGCGCCCTAATTTTCGCGAGAATTTATTTCGGGAAAGCGATTTAAAAACTTTCGAAAAGTTACAGTAAACGAACTTCGGATAAGCTGACGTTTTTTGTTTGCAGTGCTTAAAGAACTTTGATTGGATTAATTTCCGGTCAAGTCAGCAATCTGAAAAGCATTTTAAATACATGACTAGGTTAACTGTAGAGTCGTTGATTCAGGTATAATAATCTGTTTTTTCTATGCTCATTAATAACAAAATTTTGATGAATACAGGTAGTATCTCCCTCCTGCTAAGCAACATACCACATCGAACTGAAAATTTGCAAGCTCATTCAACTATCCCATAAACTCTGATCAAGAATTTAACTTTGAAAGTGATTTCGACGACAGTGCTGATTTTTCTCATTATAAATTTACATGTATTTCATTAAAAGCAAACTAATAAAGCATAGCTAGCTTTTCCTATTATGCTTGTAAGAGAAGAAAAAGTACTGTATTCCATATGTTGTGATTATCTCATAAACTATAGTCAATTTTCCCCAAATGAGCGGAGCGACACAAAAAGATATTCGTGTAAATCAAAATCCTGCGTCATGAACCATAATATGTTTTTTCAGAAATTTACTGTAGCAAACTTACAAGAATTCCAAAAACAGAAAAATCACAGTTTTTTATCCCTCATTTTTTCTCATATGTGTCTTGCGTTTCATTGATTTTTTAAAATAATTTTTTAATTTATACCGCTTAGACCTTGGAAATGCACAACTATGTGAAGCTGAAAATTGGCGAGCTAACTACCAAGCTTGACAATTTTGGGTATAAAATTCTTCAGTAAACTATATTGAAGTCCAGTATATACTTTTGTCATTTCTCACCCGATTAAAGTACCATTAGGTATGTCAGGAAACTAGCACTTCAAAGCGCCGTACATTTTTACCTCACCGCCTTCAATCTCTGTCTTGTGGAGCATTCTATTTTCTCAGCGTACGAGTACTTGAAGGGATTGTTATTTTTTCAAAGTTCCCACTTTTTAGCATACTTGCTTTTGAGTTTTTCTTACAGAGACCACTTTTGTCGACTACAGTGAATGCTCAATGCGCTCTTACTGTAACTCCTCGATTCTACTTTCTAAATGGTCACTTTGCTGATCATTCGTCGGGATTAATTGACTTTCAAGTGCAAGCCGCACATTCTGCTAGAAAAAGGGTTTGCTGTTGATTGGAAGGGATTTATAAGCCTTTTGCTAATCATTTAAGCTCTTTTCGTCTAGCTCGCGAAAAACTTTTTCTACATCTTACTGTAACCGAAAACCACCAGTATAGCACACGCATTCGGGCTTATCTCCTCAATACATTTCTCCTCGGAGAAAAGCGGCGATGAGAAATAAGCTAATTTAGGTTCTCCTTCCGTTTCCTTGGGTCAACATACACAAAAGAGCAATTATCCGGGGCATCAAACAAACGATTTCCCTTCACCAGTGCTGCTGCTATATCTCTAAATGGCCTCTTTTGTACCCCGGATCATCATCCTCGGGGCCCAGGAAGCCTCGCCGCAGCTCACAGTGCGGGCAATTTAAGCAGCACCTCATTAGCAAAAGCGCACTGTTTGCCCGTATTTATTGCCGTTATTATTGTACTAGTTCTCTTACTGTGCAGAAGAACTGTGGAAAAAGCGCAGAGAGAAATTCAGCCCTCCTCCATCATTCTTTCGCTCGTCGCGTATTATTTCCTTTTTTCCTCCAAATCTCTCTTTTTTGTTCATCCTTGACTATTCGATTAACCATATATACGAAAAGGGAAGAAGCAGTAGATAATAAATACATACCACTAAAATACGGTGGTGCTGATGGAAAGTCTGAAAGAGGAAAGTACAATAGGAAAAAGAGAAGAGGAAAATTATCGTCCCACAATTGTATGTGCAAAAGATCATTTGTAACATTGAATGATGGGCAGGGATTGAGTCTTGTATGAAAGTATAAACGGTGAGGGATTTAGCTCAAATTATTAGAGATATTCTTACAGATTATTGAAAATGATTTGCTAAGATTGATTCACTTAACATAGTTGATATGATGAATCGTCTATCGGCATTAATTGAAACTTGCACATTGTCCATTCCTTTCAACACGAGACACTTAGAGGAATGCTGCAATGCACCAGAGAACCTATAATGCACGAGAGACTTTTTCTAAAGTTGAAGGCCTATCGGCTTCGGTTGTAGATCAGATTACTAGATACAGGAGAACGTCCGATTTTTCAGCACATTTATGTAAATTCCAGTGTAGAGAAAAAGTATGGGCAAGAAATTTTGGTGTAACATTAATCACATTCTGTTCGACATATGTGCATGAATTCAGGTAAATCACGTTACGTGAAGCTATAAAAAATATCCCTGGAATAATAATTGACATCATTTTTGAGCAGATATTCGGTGGACGTGATTACATCCGCTTTAATCGAAATAAATCTAACGTGATATTCATCAACAGAAATCTTAATGCAATTGAATTGAAAAAGTTTCGGTAAGCAGTTTTTATAACTATGATATATCTTATCTTACACGATGGTTAAAAATTGGTTAGAAAACACATCAGAATTATGTATATCCCAGACTGAACTTCCTCATCATTTTTTATATGGACGAGTGCATAATACACTCGTGTCCCTGGAAAATCCATTGACTTTGTAGCTGAAGAAAGTCTTTAATTTAATTTAAAATGATAGACGTAGCGAAAACTAGAAAATTAAGTTCAATTTGGACACTATTTTCATTTGATGGTAAATTTTCTAATGTAGACAAGTGCTAAATATGAGAATGAGAAAAGCTAAAATCATTGGAGAATATTATGCTCATCCATTGCCGATTTGAACAGAACTGCGTTGATACCTGAAATGAAGGGAGCACACAAGTCAGAATTCCGTCGCGGATCATTTTTGAAATTTCTTGCTAACCACCATTTTATATCCTGTAAATTTGTGTGCTAACACAACTGAACATTGATCAATTTTTGAATGAAAAAAATCTATATTAAAAGTTTGTGGAAACGATCCTGAAAACAGTACATATTTATGTCATATTTCAAATAACTTGCATTCGAATTAAAAAAACAGACTATAATTCATTGTTCAATTACCGGCAACAAATGCTGTGTACTTGTGTTTACTTTGTATGATGAAAATCAACTAACAATTTCCAGCAGGAGTATTGCACAACTATTAGAATAGTTCGTTGAGATCAAGTAATAGTCAACCAGCCAAAGCCTAATGGCTAATTATAACATTCTATCAAAAATTTAATCTAACCTGAGGAATAAACATTTTGCATATATTTTATGATTTTTTCGAATAATTTTTGATTAAGGTGATTATACGAGTATTTCGAAATGTGGAATTTAGGTACTTGATATCGCAGATGTTATTTTTTATTCGTGGGATCGAATTTTTTTTAGCGTCCTTTTAGAAGTTGGTTTATTTGTCTGTCAAAAGCCTGACTACGTCTCGAGCATAACATCCAATTCTTTTTCCGCTCATCAAAAGCGTGCTCGCTATTGTGCGGTCGACAACGTCGTTCAAGCTAATCAATGCCTACTTTATCAATTCCTGAGATTTTTCAGAATCGTCCGAGTATACTGTAGGACGCACGTCGAAAACGGGAGAAAGAAAATCGAATCAAGGAAATGAACCGTGATATACTGTATTTTCGTACACGCGACGCTCTGGAAAATTTAATTTCCATTGTATATTGAAAATTATTGGTGTTTCTGTCCCTCTCTCTACACGGACGAACGACCTGGCCTAGCCGGGGGTTGATTGGCCAGGGAGCCTTAAGTAGGCCTATTGTCGAAGGAAAAGGGGAAAAAGTAGTGTATACGGTAAGTAGATTGGTCGGATACTGTACTTGTTTGTCATATTAAATTTGCGTCGATCGAGCTTGACAATCATTTTATTTTTCGACAAAAGACTCGTTACGCGGTTGTTCATTGTTGAAGGAGAGAATTAATGAAACAAAAAAGGGAAAAACGACGCACGATTAATAACTCCGTTCTATAGGATTGTCAACCTGAGAGAGCGGAAGACCCGGTTTCATCGAAGAGACTTAAGCTACACCTGAATACCAACTTGTACCAACTTAATTCTACATTATATACCGTTGCTGTTAGGATGCGTCTCGAGTAGTAGTAATGGCGGGACGAGTGGAATAGTGTCCATAAATACCAACTTTGCAATGCGAAGTATTTTATCACCTCTAAAATTATTATCTAATGATAAATCAACTGGAAAATAAAACCTACGTGTCTATGAATTGAATGTGTCAGCATGTGTACTATTGACTTTTTAAAAGCCAGATCTGCAACGTGCTCACATCTTACAAAAATCCAAAATTATATTTTAAATAATTATATTTTTTAGATTATAAATTTTCATATATAAAATTACATTCTAATTTTTTATACATTTTTATATTATAAATTTCTATAAAAATGATATTTTAGATTTTTGTAAGATGTGGACTGGCAGATTTCACCATCAGTTCGATATTGCGAAACATGACCTGATAACAAGGTGCTTGTCTTGTCCAAGAGCAATATTGAGAAATAAATTTTGTGCCTAACATAAATGAGGCACAAATAGCACGAAGAATTTCAATTCACTGTATTATGTCAACAGTTGCATATTACTTTTGATCACAGGATTATCAAGCTGCTAAAATGACATGTTATCCCCACGGTAGCACGGCTTTTTCAAAAACATGTACATTAATTTTCTCATCTAATCATCGTAGTAACGGCTAAAAGTCATTGGATTTCACGGGAAACAAACACTATTTCAAATTTTCGATAGTGCTTTTTTAGAAGCGATATCTTAAGCTTTCACTCGTTAAATGGTCGACATGATCCATTTGTACACCGTTCTCGTAACTGCAGTTGTATGCCGCTAATCAAAAAGAGTGCATACGAACTTCCTACAGACTTATCGTCGATTTCTAAGCGAAAATTGCAAAAAATCGACGTCATACCACACATACCGTGATTTCTCGACGGTTAAGGCTGACTTCGAAAAATTTCCAATCCTTTAGTTTGTTTCACTGACAATATTTTAGTCCATTTTTTCCAAATATCCTTAGGAAGAAAAGATGTGGCAGCAAATAATAAACAACCTACGTACGAGGCTGCATTTTGTCTCAGATTGACTCAACAGTTTGGACCGACTAAAACGTTAAAAAAATTTGGAATTACGATGCATGGTCTTCACCTGCCCAAGGATTTCTTTAAATCTTTTTATTTTTCGAGGCTCGTGTCAAAGTGAATGGAGTATAAATAGCTACTGCACTCTATAATCCATTTTTGAGCCTCGGGGAAAAAGATCTCATGCAAATAATAAACTACTTGCGTTTACATGCACTTGATTTTCTCGCTATTATTACTACTACTAATACTACTACTATTACTACTAATACGAAGGCTACTACTAATACTATTACTACCACTAATACGAACTCTACTACTTTTGCTACTGGTGTTACTACTCCTACTACTACTGCTACTGTTGCTGCTGCTAGTGAATTATCCGAGTTTTCTAAAACCGGTCAATACAGCTCTAAGTGTGCAGAAATTCTATGAGCTGTTCAATATCGCCCCAAATCGCGGGAGATTTTTTGGCAGAAAAATTTTCAACATTTCTGTGACAACAAAAGTGAACATCATCCTCTTCTTTATAAAAAATTAGCGCCTGTTTTCCTGCTCCAGTTGTAATTAACGTTTCAACGTTGACAAACTGATATAAATACCGAATTATTCTGAGTTCCTTTCATAGTCCTGACTTTCGTATACCTTCCAGATTGCCTGCACAGATTTTTCAAAAACAAAATCTATGAAATTTTGGGTCAGCATGGCGAGAGGTTCTTTTTCACTGGTGTACATGGAAATGATATCCAATCCACCAGATTTGACATCAAATTTATTCCCCCTGTCGATACAAAGTGGTCGAATACATCCGCAGTGATACTTTTCAATCACGAAAATAAGATAGCCTTTCTTTTCTTTTTGATCCTGCAAAGCAAGAGTTCATTGAAACGAATGATCAGGCTCAAATTTGTTCAAACGTGCATTTTTTCGACCTCGGTAGAAAGGGTTTGGACGATTGCTCGTTTTTCATTTTTGTTTCTGAGTGAAGATAAACGAGCAATCTTGATAAAAGCAAGAACGGGCCTTTTCCAACCGACTGAAGTGAATGAATCGAAAATCGACGTCGAAGATGTGATTAACCATGATTCGAAAAAATGCTGGTACACTAAAGGTATAGCCACCCTTTCTTACACATTGACCGTTTTTCAATGCTTGAACGACACAATGTTGTTGTATGTTAACCACATGATTTTTGCTTTTTAATCTGTTAGACAAGTAGAGAGTCATAGGTTTACTCCAGTACGAAAAATTCCAATTTGTGCTACCCGATCAAATCACAGTGTTTGCTCTCATTTATTCACATTGCGTCATGGGTGTTGTGTGGCCGAGGCTTATAGAATGAACTGAAATTAGGTGCTTTTGTACTACAATCAGAGGAAAGTCAAACTATGATTGACTGTTCAAACAACTGTTCAAAGTACTACTGTAAGCCGTGGATACTCGAGTTCTTTTTTAAAAATGTTAGACAGAAGCTCAAACAAGGACAAATAACATACAGTATGATTGTTTTAAAATGCTTATTGAAAAAATACAGAAAATTGTACTGTATGTAGCCAACACCGTAAACAAAGCTTCAACTATAAAGATTTCAACTTCAAAAGTTGCCGACTCACAGATTTTCAGTCATGTGTGACATAAGCTTGGCGAATTCATTTTGCGACTGAATTGAGGATATCAGATTCTTCGGCAATTTGGAAGGCCGAAATGTCGATGAAGTAAGTAAACGACAAATTAAAAAAAGTAAATTCAGCTTTGAAAGATTTACCTGATGGAATGTTTTTGAGGCAATAAGAATACGAGTTTGCTTGGAAAACCCATTTTCGAATGAAGTTTGTTCATGAACGCTGTTTTGGCTAAATAAATTCCTTGAAATCGACTCTTGTTCTTAAATCGGTTCAAAATGAAGACGATTGTCTCTTTTTTTATTCAGGGCAAGCCGCAACAACGAAGACAGTGAGCCCGAAGGGAAAACGAAATCGAATGTGTCGAGCACGAGTCAAAAATCGCGTTAGTTTTACAGAATTCGACTTTTTTTTCCACGAAGCAAAAATACTCGTATCAATTGGATTTGCACATTTTTACGCGTATATGTTTTTTATTTAATGTGATTGATGGTAATGCATATTACGTGGCGCGGTAGCGTCAACCTATACTGTACTTGGCACCTTAAAATCTGACTAACCACCCCCTAGAACAAAAACGATTATAGTGTTTTTGACATGAGGTTTTTTGCATAATATCCGTCATATGAGCGAACACGGGGGTGGCAAAGTTCATTGGGGCTCTATATTCAAATGGTGATCGGTGGGGCGCCAAAAACTGGCAAAAAACGGCCTGTTTTGGGCCCCAAGTTTCTGCAGGTTCCTCAATGGGCACCCTGGACCTTGATACTTCTACCCGTGCATCTATCAAGTGTCCACTCGAAACTCATTTTTATTTTATGAACATATTGATTTAGAAAATCCCCTTCGTTTGGGTTCAAAAAATCATTCTTTGATGAAACAGATGAGTGTAAACAAAGATATTTTCGTAGTCTTGTTGGGTAAGGGGTTTTCGACTATTGGGAATTCAATGGAAGCGGTCATTTTGCACCAAAAAAATTACACCGGGTGTAAACAAGCGTATTTTCTTGATGTTTTTGTGAAAGGGGCCTCGACCACAGGAAATTCAATCGACGCGATCACTTCACACAAAAAAAATTATCCCGGTTGTAAACAAGCGTATTTTCGTGATTTTTTGGTGGAAGGAGCTTCGACCACAGTGAATTCAACGGACGCGATCACTTTGCACAGAAAAATTATTCCGGGTGTAAATAAGCGTATTTTCGTATTTTTTGGCGAAAGCGTTTTCGACCGCGGGGAACTCAACGGATGCAGTCACTTTACACAAAATATTATCCTGAGTGTGAACAGATGTATCTTTTTCCGGGAGGAATTTCTGACCATAGGGAATTCAATGGACGCAGTTTACACAAAAAATTGTACTTTGTGTAAACAAAGGTATTTCTCCGATGTTTGGATTGTGGGTTCTTGACCATGCGGAATTCAACAGATGTGATCACTTTACATTCTGTTGACAACGTTATTTACTATGCAGTTTACACGTCTTTTACTTTTAGATAAAGTGATAATTCGTAGTTTTTTTCTGTTCCTTTGATGTGAAGATGACCAAATTTCAAACTTCAATGTATGTGCTTCTATGAAGGTTTTCATGCATGGCTGAGGCCCACTAAAAAGAGGTGGACCGGCTTATTAGAAAATGCCCCGATGGGGTAGAAAAAAGAAGACTATATATTTGCTTGGATAGTTGCCAAGCTACAAAAAGACTAGATTTTTGAGAACTTGCGTTAAAGTTTGAAAAGTCGACTTTTGCAATATTGGATTTTTATTCTTTCTCATTAAAAAAATTTTTATGTCCGTGGAAAAGGATATTCTGCAGCTGAGTTTATCACCACACCTACCAACCATTGATGCACATTGGGTGGGGGAGTAAACCCTTTCACTGAGACTCTTGATATCCCTAGCTGGCCTCTGGAAAAAGTCAATTCTTTTTCAAAATCTAAAAACACATGAAAAAACAGGTTTTTCGAAAAGAATTAGTAAAAATTGAAAATTTTTTGGGAAATACATTTTTGCTTTTCAACTCTCCCTCTAGAAAATTCTTCCCATGCATCTCTACTTTCAACCAAACGTGTGCAGCTCTGAAATTTGGGGGAAGGGTGGTTACAGAAGGGGTGGATCCTGGTTTTTTGAGATAGAACTCCCAAAAAGTTTACTAAAAATCTTTTCTATACAGGAAAAGACTTCCAATTTCAAAACTTGGGGGTTCATACCCCCGTATCATCCTTGCACATGTATGCTTCCAACTGCACTGAGCTTTAAAGATGAGGAAAAATCTGAAATTCCAAAATATGATTGACATGAAACACTGCCTGACATGGCATTCTCATTCAACAGGCGCTATATGTATACTTTCTGTTCAATGTGACCTACAATTCAATGCAGAAATTTATCAAAAAGGATTATAATACATTAAGATTTCATGACATAGAGCAGAGCAAGGTTGCCCATCACATTAACAGAGAGAGATAAGTAATTAGTGAATAGTGTTTCATATATGGCTGAGTGATACAATTTTGTTTCATGTAAAAGCAAACATGTGTCACATTAAACGAATTAGGAGCCATGTCACATTAAGTAGATTGGGTGATCAGTCACATTGATGGGTAAACCCATACCATATCCCCGTAGGAAATACGGCCATGACACTGTGAGTGGCATGCTGTGACCCCATTGGGTGGCTCCGTTTGGTTATTCGTTTCGGGAACGTAACCCAGCTGGTACTACTACAGGAAAACCTATAGTGTACCTCGGCCTTGTCCTAGGGTACAGCTGTAGAATAATGGACAAGGCAGCCAGGTCAGGGGTGGCAATCCCTAGTCTACATTCACTGAGAGTGGGGGACTTTGCCATTCGTGGAATGGCTTACTGTAGGGGACCCGATTGTCAATCTAAATCCCCTTATTGGCCCTGACCTTAAGGGTTTAAGGGCTTTTCTAACTGAGGGTACTCTCAAGGGAAAACTGGCTTAAGGAGGATTCCCACAAATATACCCTCAACAATAATAACCCCTGAGAAGACTCACTGGATCCTCTTCTCAAAGTACTCAGCGCTGGGGCGACGGGTCATGGGTTGTACGCGGGTCCTGAGGACAATGGGGAAGCGGGTACGGTAATCTGAAGGCGATTCGGCGTGGAGGGTCGGCAAATGCGAGTCCGCGAGCAACAATATCAAAACGTTCCTCGGGGAGGTGACGGGGGTTCTCGATCAACAGGCGACGGGGTAAACTCCTAGGTCAGGATACGGTAACGTATGAATGCAAGGGACACCAAAGGCGAATATGTAGATTTATTAAGAAAGGCGGCGGATGCAGGCAAAATATGCAAATTTGTAATAAAGATGTTGACGAACGCGGAGTTGTAAGCTAAAAACGCAAGAGACGGTTTAGGCCCAGAAATGAGTGCAAAACTAAAGAAACAAGCCCTTTTAAAGGGCCGTGTAATCTACAGTATGCCTTGGGCGGAGCTAAGACACACCCAAGCTAACTTCTACAGTCGAAATTGCTGCAGAAGATGCCTAGGGTCACATAGACATTTTCCAGTTCACTATGTTAAGCATTGGGGCGAGTTTCACTCTCCATGCTAAACATATGAAAGTCATCTATAAAGAATTTCCAACTAGGTGTTTCATGTTGCGAAACATTGCTAGTTTTTGCTGATAAGAGGTGCACGTTGTGCTCCAATTATAGCGATGAGCTCAGAGAGCTTATCTTTAACGGAATTTCTGACTAGCAGGTTACATACCATAGTCTACGTGCGCAATGGAAAAATAACAAATCGTAACCGAAATAAAGGTGTGAAAATGAAACAGAAACGAAACGCAAAAAATACACACAGAAATTGCATGTAAAAATATAAAAAATGAAACGCAAAATTAACATAAGTTACTGTAAAACAAAAAGTGGTGAAAAACGTGACGGAAAAACATGATGTGAATCACGTGAAGTTGGGCGAAATTCGTCGGCACGTGACACATGCATCCATTTAGAGACATAAGTTTGGCAATGATAATTGTGTCAAAGTAGTATGTGCATGGCTGAATCAAAAACTTTTTAAAGGTATTTATGTATACTTTATCCCGTTGCCCTGTTTGCAGATAGTGCGCAATGACTGCAACCAGGAAACATATCTACTAAATGTTTAACCTCAACCTCAAAAATAATCTCGAACAAAACAGCAACCACCCCAGTTTCAATAGTTGCACTAACATGTCAATGGTATCAAGTGTTTGCTATAATCTCGATGTATTCAGGATTGTTACCATCTCGAGCTGTTGGGCTGCACTATTTTCTTAATTTTTTTTATTCCCAGACTGAAATTCCTGAAACTTGGCTTACACATTAGTATTGGCTAATCTTAAGCCTGATGTGAGGTTTGTCAGCTCTGCAAGAAAATAATCTTGACGTTGTGATTAGCTGAAACTGAAGGTTAGTGCTTTAGTGCTTCACACTTTGAAAATCTTATGACCTGGCTAAACAGTCTTCACAATACTCATGTTACCCAAGTATTTTGCATGCCCAACCAACAATTTAATCCAGACGTTCAGATTATTCGCACATTGGGTTAGTGAAACTAATCCCAGATATTTTATAGTGCTTAATGACGCCATTTCAATCATAGGCATGAGTTGAAAAAAACAAAATGATCATAATATAGTCACTCATTATTTTTCAGCTGGAGTTAGAGGCATATATTCGGATCAGTTCGGACTTACAATACTATATTGCCATTGGTTTAGCATTTCTTCACATTTGAGTGAAGTCAACCATTAGCCTGCATATAATTTTCATCAAGAAAAATTTTACTGTGGTTGATACAATGCTATTGGAGGACAAAATGCACGAAACTGCAGAATATACTTTTCCACGGACATGAAACATTTTTTCATGAGAAAGGATTAAAAATTCAATATTACAAAAGTGGATTTTTCAAACTTTAATTCAAGTTCTCAAAATCTAGTCCACTCCTTTTTTCTAGCTTGGCAACTATCCAGGCAAGTATGTTCCTCTTTTTTCTGCCCCATCAGGGCATTTTTTAATAATAAATATATACTTGAAATCAAAATCTGCTCTATATTTCGCAAAAATCAAGAGAACGTCAAAATGAATGAATGGGATTCTGGTGATAATGCAGTCATTCCGGTGAGACCGATTTGATCAGAGTTGTATTTCCCTCATCATGGCTTCAAAATCTTCAAAATCTCAAAAACACTTTTGATGAAAGTCATAAATTTGCGAAATAAAAATGTTGAATGCTCACATGCAAATTCCTCAGAGACTGATGGTTAGCCAGTCCACAAGGGATCCGAGACCTCGATACCGACCAGAGATATTAGCCATGGCATCACCCTGTACTTCCTTCAACACTGGCAATTTTATCATTGTCCCACTATTGCACGAAAGCATATACTTTACGCATTTAGGATTGATGTCTCTCCTGTTTATGGGTCCCGAAGCCGACCGTTTTGCTGGGCCATGGTCAGAGGGGTCCCAACTATCTCAGTGGCCAGTTATGGTTGTTATGGCACCATCTAAGAGTCTCTGGTGAACGTACATGCTCCTGTTGGTCATTTTTGTTGTTTTGGGACAGAGGTTTCATGCTCACAGTGCACCACCATTCCGTGGGTACCAAGAGTTTGCCATTTGTGTTGTTCATTAACGGTTTGGAATGAATATGGCTGATCATCTACGCTCTTCAATATCTCAATTGTAGTTTTTACAAGCTGCTCTCGTCTGTCAGCAAAACACTTCCCGGAACTTTTCTTTAATTTGCTCTTTTTTATTGCTGAAATAAAAGAATCAAGCGCAATAAAACTTCATAGTGATTGGTTATGATAATTACTTTTTGTGGAAATTCATATTTAATTTTTTACCTGCATTATTTGCATATTTTTGAGAAGGCATCCATTGATTCAAGGTTATTCCATTTCTTAAAAGTGAAGATTTTGTTAAGGTGCGTTTATACTT